>CABHPQ010168356.1:27120-42466 GCA_902168405.1 Peromyscus aztecus | reverse complement strand
GATGAGAGACTCTGTCTCAAAGGAATAAGGTGGAGAGTGATGCAATGGGACACCTGACATCCTTCTCTGGCTTCTCTCTGGGCCTGCCTGTGCATCCACATCATGCACACAGCACACAGCACACGCACACAAACAAAAATAAATAATTAAAGTTTAAAAAAGAAGAAGTCAGAGGAGAGATCGCCCTTAAAGGGGAAGGAGGAGGGAGACTGGTAACTAGGGGTAAGTTATAAGACAAGTCACCAGAGGTTTGGGAATAAGCTGTTGATCCTTCTGAACCTGGTAAGAAGAACGTGGGCGAGCTGCAGACGCCCCTGAAGACAGATTGATGCCTTGTGCATGGCTCTGTGTGTTTGCTGGGTTTTAATCAAAACTGTTTACATTAAAACAGAGCGCCGGCTGCCCTCTGCTCTGAGTAGCTGTCTCAGAGGGTGTCCCTGCAAGGGCCTTGCTTTTGTTAGCCAGTTCCAGCAGGAGCCTCCTTCTGAAAGGCCACGCCCACCGCTCTGAAAAACTCTGTTGTCAGCTTTCTGTCCACCCGCTGGGTAATCTCAGAAACAGGATTGTAAAATCCGACTTGACTCTCCCCTTCAAAAATTCTACCCCAAGTGGGAAGGAGACAGCAGGCTTGCCCCTCAGGCAGCGGGCACTGGGGCCTCCAAGCCCTTGCTTGATTAAATGCTACATTTTGCACAGCTTGCAAACTCCAGGTGAAGGGTAGATCTCAGGGGCTGGAGGGAGACCCTGTGGAAACGCTCACATTCCTAACCAGTGGAAGGGTTTACCCAGGGACGCTGGAAGCAAACACAGTTCGTAGCTAGAGCGACCTGGCTCTAATGGAATTTGGTTCACTTTAAAGGGAAGAATTGGAAACATTTAACAAAGTTGTTGGAAACTTCCATAACCTTGGTCTCCCTGACTTTTTAGAGTTTGAGCACCTAGTATGTACTTGATATGACGATTGTACATATATTATTTCATGTTTCATCCTTGGGATAACTCAGCAATAAAGATACTACCATTCCATCCTCTGGGGATTTAGCTCTCAGGGAATTAAAATGGTTGTTCAAGGACATGTGACTATTAGGTAGCCCCGGACAGCTGAGTTTTAGATGTGCCAGTTTGATGGCTAGTTTGCTTTTTTTCCTGTTGTAATGACCAAAAATGACTTGAGGAGGAAAGGTTTGTTTGGCTTACAGGATACAATCTAAAATCAGGGGACGTGGAGGCAGGAACCTGGAGGAGAAACTGAGGCAGAGATCACCGAGGAATGCCACTTTCTGGCTTGCTTCCAGGCCTGCAGCAGATACCTTTCTTAGACAGCTTAGGCATACCTGCCTAGGCCACCTACAGGGGGCTGTGCCTTCCTACATCAGTTAGCAATCAAGAAAATGTACATGGACATACATGGAACAACCCCAAGTGTGTCACGTTGACAACCGAAGCTAACTGTGGCCGTTGTCCACAGCCCAGCCACTAAGATAACCAACGCAGTGAAGATCATATTTGAAGAAGATATGGGAGAAAAGCCACAGGTGAGCTGAGATGAGTGAGAACTGAGAGGACTGAGAGGGAACCAGCGCCAACACCGTCAGGCCTCTAAATCTTTGAGGGGCTTCTATTCAGCTGTATTGTGAGTTTATAGTTGAGGTGCCCGTCCTGGGTTCCTAGATGGGCTGTGAGTTTCCCAGAGTGACCCACAGTATGTGCTCAACTGTCAGATGTAGTCATTCCCACACTCCAGTGATCCCAGAGAAATGTCATGTGCTTACACCGAGGTCATCTCCGTGACCCCTGACATGCCTATCAGTGGAAGCTTTTGAGACACGGGAGGACAGTTTTCTTTTGCTCAACTGATGGGCAATTGACAGTGTCACTCTGTCCACCCATGGCTTTCATCCCCCTGCTCATCAGTTCACCGGTACCCTGCAGACGCATTGAGTAATAATCATCCGCCTCAGTGGTCCCAGGGAAAGATCTTGCAGTACCACACTCCAGGGCTCCCTGCCAACTCCTTGGGCTGTTCGGCTTGCCCAATTAAACACCTGTGTCCTTCTCCTGACTGCAGGGGCAGTGGCTCTTCCCTCTTCCATCACCTGTTATTGAGCATTAAAGGCAACTCAATTTTATGCAGATAAATAGAGTTTAGTGGTAATGTGCCTTTTGACCTTTGAAGTGACAAGATAACATTAATTTTTAGGGATCCTACCCTCCCGGGCTGTCTCTGTGAGCATCTATCTGGCTGAGAGTGAGGACCCTGCTTTTGAGAGCACGCTGGAAGTTTAACACGATGTTTCAAATGGAAGGAGGTTTTCTCTTTGATTCTTTTTCCACCAGCCTGACAGTTTTTCAAAAATATTCACTGTCAGCCTAACAACCTGTCAACAAATGCCATTATGTGAAAATTGCCAAGACTCATTTGAGGACTGTGAAAAGTGACAGACACGCCACACGGATAAGTTTCTCAAAAAGCCAGAGTTGAAACTTTTGAAAGACACTCTGGCCCTTCCAAGGGAAAAAGAAATGAACAGTCAGATCTCCAGGACAACCAAACCAAACAAAAAGCAAGCCACAAGCACACACCTGCCATATCACATATCTGTTTCCCGGGGAAAATTAAGGTGTATGGAAAGAATGAAACACACCATCGACGTGAGCTGCTGAGATCCGAGGCTGTGCCCAGTTCCCACTCTTATCTGGAAAAGTAAGAACAGGTAAACCTTTTTTTTTCCTTCCTCTAGAGAATGCAAGGGAAGCCTACTTTACTTCTGCTTCAGTGTTTGGGGGATGGAAACAGGGAAGAAAGAACAGTTTAGATGAAGCAAAGTGAAGCCAACCGGGATGCCAACATATTGGAGAAGGAGGGCTTGTCTGTTTAACGTGGGGCCGGGACAGATCTCAGCGGGAAAACACAGGGAGAATATGGCAAAAGAGTTTGGGACTGGGAGATCTGAACCTCTGCTGCCAGTGTCATCGGACCTGGGCATTTTGCAGCAACTGTTTCTGCTTCTGGTCATTTATCTGGGCATGGAAGATAACTCCTGCCCTGGTGTGGTCCTGATGCTTAGGTGAACAGTTCTTGGTTGAAGCCTTCAGTCGAAATTGGAGACTTGGCGTGAAAATGCTCCTGAGCCCAGAGACATTATATTTCTTTCAATTTTAGATGGAATTTATAACCGAGATTTCTTTTTATCCAAATTCAACTTTTGTGGACTATTTTAAGTGGCATAGCAGACTAAAGACCTCCCAATCCTGCCTGGAATAGCGGCAGTGGGGAAGGAGGGAGGTGATCAAGATGAGAGCCCTCAGGACAACAGCACCTGCCATTTGTTTGGACATTACACTGAGACTGGATGCGGGTTGTCAGGCTTTTCCTGGACTTTTGCCAGGCCTCTGTGGCTGGTTTTCTCTCATCTCTCAGCCCTCCTAGGTGTCCTGAATATCTCCAGAGGGGAATTCATATGGGAATGTTGACGGATATTTGCTCACTGACCTATCTCTATCTTGCTGTCCTGAAACTTTCAGAAACCCCAGTTTTTGGGCTTCTGG
The DNA here is from genome assembly GCA_902168405.1 of Peromyscus aztecus. NCBI lineage: Eukaryota > Metazoa > Chordata > Mammalia > Rodentia > Cricetidae > Peromyscus > Peromyscus aztecus. Next base: position 38,917 of record CABHPQ010168356.1, on the reverse strand, counting down.
GTCAGTCTCTGCATTGTCTTATTTTAGCAGGAACCCCACTGTTCCAGTTTGAACAGAATTCCCACCCAGATCTAGCTAGTTTACAGAAATCTTTATGGTACACTATGCATTATACCGTCTAGCATCCCAATAGGGCTTTGCCTCCTTGGATTATTATATGCCATCATTTTGTCCCTTCCTCAGATGAATAAACTGAGGTTTGATGTACTAATGACTCACTTTCTCAAAGTTATGAGTAGGACAGGTGAGAACAGAATGGATTGTCTCACTTTCGTCTGAATTCAGGACTAGAGACTGTCTCTCAAAAGTCCATGATTTTCACAAAGTCTATCACTAGACTCCTTGACTCTTTCCTGCTGCTTTCTGTGGAGATTTTCCCATTTAAGTTTCTGCACTTCTCTCTATCCTTGTACCCTTGGGAGCAGAGGCCGCACCTCAATTTGGCTGGAACTCCCATTAACTCTAATGGGCGCACAGCAATCTCCCCCAGCATGCTGTGATGAGATTATTTCCCATCCAATTGTTTTAATGTTGTGGGTGTTGAGTCTTCAAACATGTAACCTTTGGTTTCATTATAAGGCTCAGAGCAGACAGGGTGTGCAAGGAAGATAAACTAGGAGAAAGGTGCCAAGAAAAGATGCATGGCCACGGCTTCACAGCAGAACAGTGTATGGATGATAGAAAAGCAAGGGCATTTGAGAAGTGGATGGATCTTTTTGTCTTAACTGTGAATGTGAAATGGATATTGCCAGAGTGCAGAGCGGAAGGTGCTAGAAGGAAGAAGTCCCACAGTGCATACTACCAGAAATTGCAATGGGATAAACCCTGTTTATGGCTTCATTATTTTTTTTAAATGTAATTATATTCCCAACTCTGTAGAGTGTGTCAGGGTTTCATCTATGCAGACCCTTTATTCTTGGATCCTCATGATGATCTTGTGTAATTTGAAAGTTCAAGGGCATGGCTCCTGTTTGAATCCCACTTATATTACAAGTAAGTTTGTGACATCAAGATAGTGACACCTAACATGGAATTATTGGTCTATGTGATGTCTTGTGTGTGCATGTCTATGTGCATGTATATGAGTGTGTAAGTTCGTATGTACACACATGTGCATATGTCCCTGTTAAGGGCTTAGCTTATAGTTAAATTGCTTCTTCATTCAACACACTTCTGTCAGTGGATGAGTAGGCAAAGGCTCAGAGATGAGTCTTGGACCACTCTCCATCACACAGTTCATGCATCAACAATGTCATGAGATACAGAGGGAATGACCATGCTCTTCTGAGGTGCCTGGACCTCAGCCACTGAGTTAGTTCTCTTAGGTACTTCATTCTATTTTTTTTTTTTTTTTTGATTTTTCGAGACAGGGTTTCTCTGCGTAGCTTTGCGCCTTTCCTGGATCTCACTTGGTAGCCCAGGCTGGCCTCGAACTCACAGAGATCTGCCTGGCTCTGTCTCCTGAGTGCTGGGATTAAAGGCGTGCGCCACCACGCCCGGCAAGGTACTTCATTCTTGCTGCTGTATGGTATTTCTAAGGAGATTTCCTGCCAGCGGTGAATTCCAGAGAACTATGGCCATCTGGAGAACACCCTGACCCCCCAACATGCAGCTTAGTGCCTGCTAGAGAGCAGACCTGCAGGAAATGCGAGCATGTAGGAGCCATGACAACTGCAGAGCATGCTAAATTCATAGCTTGTTGGCTGACAGCCACCAACCCTTTCCTGCCTCAAGGGTGAGGCAATGGATAGAGCCATGTTGACCACATGTCTGGATTCCTCAAAAGTCTTTGTACTTTTAAAAACCTACCTTCTTGCTAAAAGTAGGGACAAATAAATAAACAATAATGAACCTTTCTTCACAGCCTAATGCCCAAGAATGTTTTGAAGTGTATTCCAGCCAGGTTCATGTGTGTATAAAAACATAATATACACTCACAATTTTAACTTTTACCAGATTGTATCATAGTATTATGTACTATTTTGTAAATTACTTTGTTTTTTCAACAACGTACAAAGACATCTTTCTGTGTCAGAATTTCAAAGCTAAAACTCTCTTTAAGCAGGCACATGGATTTGACTGCATGGAAACAACCTATTTCTGAAGTTTTAAAATGAGGAATTATCAACGAGGCTGTAGGGGGGCATTCTTGAATCCTTATGTGAACGTTTCTTTAGATTCTAGTGGTTCTCAGCCTTCCTAAGGCTCTGACCCTTAAATACGGTTCCTCGTGTGGTGACTCTCAACCATAAAAATTTTTCATTGCTACTTCATAACTGTAATATTGCTACTGTTATGAATTGTAATGTAAGTATCTGATATGTGGCCCCTGTGGGGTTTTGACCCACAGGTTAAGAACCATTGAGTCTAGAATTTTTAGTGAACCAAAAGAAAATGAGCAAGCTGGGTTTCGTGATGTGCACCTTTAACCCCAGCACTCAGGAAGAAGAGGCAGGTAGATCTATGTGAGTCTGAGGCCAGCCTGGTCTACATAGCAAGTCCCAGGCCATCAGGGGCTACATAGTAAGACCTTATCTCAAAACCAAACAAACTAACAAAATGAACACTGAAGATTCGTAGACGGAGCAAACTGTCATTTGGGAGAGATGTGCCACTGTGGAGTGCACCAGCACTCCCAAGCCTCCCTCTGTCTTTAGACCCTAGCCATGAATAGGTTTTGTTCATCCTTGAAGACTTATCCAATATCAAAGGCAGAATGTATGATCCTGCTCTCGCTTTAATTTGGCAATTAAGAGGGCTAAGAAATGTCTTGTATTTTTAATTCTCTTTTTCTGGTCACAGAGGGACTAAATAGTTAGAGGATGTGAGTTTCAGAATCTGATGCTCATCTCTCCAGAAAGCCAGTCACAAACTGTTCTTTTCTAGGTGGTAACAATTCTGGGAGATTTCTGTGTAGTCCCAGAGAATGTCTGCCCTTCTGACTCATCCTCCAGCACTGGTGGCCTTGCCCCTTTCTTCTCCCTCTTGAAATCCCAGAGGCCCAAAGCCCAGCTGCTTCACTTTCTGGACTTGTCAAAACCCTTAGTTCTTTCACTGAACAAGGAAGATTTTTGGTAATGTGTCAGCCCCTCCCACTGTCCCATGTTCCTCAACTGGTCTCCAAACAACCTCACATTTCCACTGTAAGCTATTCTCACCCACCCTTTCTCCAAGCACATCCATAGACCAGATGTATATCTTGGGCAAATCCCACCCTCTGGTATATACCACCTATAGCCAACCTTGATGGGACCAAGCATCCTCAACACAAAGAGACTCTTTAGAATTTCAAAGTCGTGGGGCGACTTGCAAATCCCCTTGCCACCTGCCTTGGATTCTATTGACAATGCCAACCACCCACGAAGCTCAGTTTGAACACAGCCTGGTTCCTCCTTTCTTTCTGTTTAACAGAAATGCTCAGGACAGAGGAATTTTCTTCAAGCAGTGCTGCATTAAGCTATGCTGACACAACCTCTGTAGGACCTACCATTGGGAACCAGTCCAACAAACCCACATTCCATAGGACCATGTGGTCCTGTGTTATGGATGTACAACCCAGCTGGGCATTTGCTTACTGCTATGTGCAGATAGGTATCTCCAATAACGACATCCCTTCTTCTCATGAGAATGGTATTCCTCCAATTCAGATTTGAGAACCTCATTGTTGTTGTTATTTGAAACTATGTCTTACTATTTTGTAGCTAAGGCTGTCAGGGAACGTGTGACAATCTTCCTGCCGTAATCTACTGAATGCTCAGATCACAGGCATAAACCACCACACCAAGTTTAAAGACCATTGGTTGAAGAATTATGTTTTCAGATCAGTTGAGCAATGGCTTCATTTACCTTGGATAATAAGAAAATGAAAACTCAGAGAGGGCTGTGACTGGCAGGATGCCGCACCACCAGAATTCAAGACCCAGTTCACTCACTCTAAATTTGGATCCATTTCACCATTCAGCTAGGAGCGTCTGCATGTTGTGTCTGACTGCTGACTTGCTTTTGTTCTGTTGTTGACTAGCAGGAGATACTCTAAAGCATGGATCATGATAATGCTTTCAGTTATTTGGTGCTGCCCTAGTTACTTCCCTGTGGCTATGATAAAATATCATGCCCAAAAGCAACTTAAAGGAGAAAAGGGTTTACTGTAGCTTACAGTTCTAGAGGGGATACAGTTCCAGAGGGGAAGGCACATTGGTTAGGAAGCAGAGAAATCACATTTCAGCCACACACAGGAAGGATGGGGGAAGGGAGGTCTGTTAGGTTTTACAGCCTGCCCCTTTAGCAATAAGCTTTCTCCAGCAAGGCTCCACCTCCTAAAGGTTCCATAACCGCCCTAAACAGCGCCACCAGCTGGAGATCAAGTGTGTAAACACATGAGCTGAGGGGAGACATTTGTCATTCAAACCACAAATACTGTTTTATCTTATAAGCAGCAAAGACTCAGGAAAGGAAAATCACACAGTCATCTCTTTAAGATTTCATTGTTTATTCAGGATGAGACTGTTGACTTAGCTCCTATTTTCTCTCCCAACAGGAACTAGAAGTTGAGGGTGCTGAACTAGTTAATTACCTCATCTCAGGGAGCTTCTGTTGAGAGAGATAGAGATAGAGATAGAGATAGAGATAGAGATAGAGATAGAGAGAGAGAGAGAGAGAGAGAGAGAGAGAGAGAGAGAGAGAGAGAGAGAGAATTCAGGGGGGAGACAACCAAACAAATAGGCGAGTCCAGAACTAGGCAATTGAGATCATGTATTTTGATTAAAATAGAGAATTTAGAAACATTTCAGTAGAATGAGAACTGTATTCAGTGGGAACAGTCAGAGTAGAGTGACATTGAAGCCAACATCATGGGATGATTGCTCATTAGAAGCCACAGTGGGGAAAAGCACCCCAGCCATTGGAAAGAGCACTGCAAAGGAACAGAGGTGAAGACCCTGTCTCCAAGAACTGTTCTGGAAGCAGGACCTGAGAAGAATGTAGTTCAGGTGCAGCTGAGTGTAGTACAGAGCACCTAACAAGCCCTCCTGGGTACGAGGTCATCTAGCAACAAGCAAGACTTCTAGGAGTGACACTTACTGCAAACCACAAGGAGTAAGCTCCTAAAGTGGGGGTGGGGAGTGGCTGCAAGTGCCAAGAACATCTGCAGTGTCTAGATTCAGGAGAAGCTGAGGTCAGCCTGGAGCACCACAGCCTCTCTCCATCTGCCCGGGGCAGGGGCAGACAGCAGAAGTCTATAATACCACTGCCCCGCCAGCGGTAAATCACAGCTGGTTATTGCTAAATTCTGGGATTTGCTTCTCAGAGAAAAATAATTAACCCTGGCAGGAGTTTGATTGCATTAATTCACAGAAAGCAACACCCAAATGATAAATCCATGGTGGGGGACTTGCCCATATGTTACAGATTGACTTAACATGGTTGAGGCATTAAATAAAAGAAGTGTGAGAAGCAGGGACCTCTATCAGCTTTATTAGCATTGAACTCTGCGGCTTCCACCGGGGCTGATTGCTTAATTAAATATGCTCTGGTCTAATTAGGGTGCACATCAAATATATAAATACACGCTTTTATAAATATTTGCTGATTAGAATTTGGATTCTCGTTTGTGCATAGCTTTGGTATTCCCCACAGTAGAACTTTCTCCTTGAGACGTGGACTCTTTGCACAGTCCCATCCAGTCTGGACGGTGTGGGCATCGTCTCTCATTACACAAAACATATTTGTAGTCTGAGGAAACAATATATGGGCCTAGATTAATTGTTCAGTATTAATAAAGGTGGCAGAGATTAGGAAGGAGAAATATCTATAAAAATGGTAAGAAATGTGATTTTTTATGATATAATATTTTAATTTATGAGCAATTCAGTCTTTTTTCCTTTGGTATGATAGCTATAATCTAACTTAAAATTTTCGTATATGTACACTGTAATTACATAATTTTTCATTTTCCCTGGATATGGCATGCTTAGTGGATTTCCAAGGGAGACCTTACTTACCCCATCAGAATGGAAGGGAGGAGGAGTGGATGTGGAGGGGTAAAAGGGAGGTGGGGGGAAAGAATGGGAGGAGAGGAGGGAAACTGTGGTTGGTATGTAAAATAAAATAAAGAAAATAAAAAATAAAAAAAGCAAAAACCAAACAAACCAACCAACCAAAAAAAAAAAAAAAACAAAACAAAAAACTTGCTGTCTCTCAAATCATGGCCTCTTTTTTTTTATTATTAATTTTTCATATTTATAAAAATACTACACATGTAAATATAGTCTGCTGAGCCCACTTACTGTTGGGCTTATCTGTATGTGTTCTTAGGGCTGACCACTTGGTTTTGGATAACCAGTTCAGGGCTTAACTTGGGGCAAGGTTGACTCCCTGTCTCTCAATAGTCAGTTGTTACCCTCTTGTGGTTCTTCACCTAGAGGTGGGGACTTGTGAGATGTCCCCATCCCCATCCGTGTGGTGATATCAGTTGGTGTTGTCATTGTTCAGGTCATATAGTTGAGATTTCATGAGTGCAGCTTCCCGGATGTCTATAGCAGATATTGTTTTGAAGCAGACATCCTGGTCCTCTGGCTCTTCCAGTCTTTCCATTTCCTCTTCCTAGATGGTCCTGAGCCTTAGGTACAGCGGTTTTGTTGTAGATGTATCAGCTGAGGATGGGCACCCCCATGATCAGATGTTCTCTGCGTTCTGACCAATTGTTATGTGTATGTATGTCTGTGGGCACATGTGTATCACATGGGTGTGGAGACCAGAGGACACTTATCTGACCTGTTCTCTCTTTCCACCCACTGAGCCATCTCACAGGCCCCAGTTGAGTCATTTAATAAATCAGAACAATTTGTCTCTCAGTCCTGTCCTGCTCTTATTTGTGGATTGAGAATAATGATGGGCTATGTTTCCTGGGTGTGGAGGAGTGATTGAGAGGCATATAAAAGCATCCTACAGGGTTCCTGCCTCACAGTGCCCTTTTAAAGAAAATATGGTTTCATAGCTGGTTGATTCAGGTTTAAGAATTGGATTGAAGACTTCATCCTTATTCTGGCGGTATTAGAATGTAGACCCACGTGTCTGAGGAACTCCCAAAGGCACAGGACAGTGTTTCAAAGATTGTGGTCCCTGGACCAGCAGTGTCAGTAAGCCTTCTTAGGACTTGTAACTATTCCCAGATTGCTGGAGCCAGGACCTCTGAGAGTGGGACCCTGACATCTGTGTCTCCAGGAGCCTTTAGTGCTTCTTTATACAAGCTCAAGTTAGAGCATCCTTAACATAAAGTGTTCCCCTCATCCTAGTCCCTGATGCCCTGGATGATTAACTCTAGGGCTTGGAGAATTGATGTGTGTGTGTGTGTGTGTGTGTGTGTGTGTGTGTGTGTGTGTGTATGCGTATGTTCAAGTGTTCATAATTTAGTGTAAATATGAAAGTACCAAGCTGAATAGAATCTCTTGGAAGTCTTTGGGAATATTACTATGTTCTCAAAAAAAAAGTCAAGAGAGAAATTTAATCAGGAGACAACTTACATTTTAAGAGAAAATTAAATCAGGAGACAACTTAACATTTTAAGAGAAAATTAAATCAGGAGACAACTTACATTTTACACGTTTCTGTAAACAGACCCATACAGTTGAACAAACATACTGTTGAATCTTGGAGTAGAAACCTTTTTAGAAATCTCAGATTTCAAAGGTATGGTCCTTTCTTCCCAAGAGTGTATAATCCAGCAGGAGGTGGAATTAAAACCCAAATGGAAAGAGAAGAAGAATTAACTGAGCCAGTAGTTACTGGTGAAGGCTTTATTGTTAATACAAGCTGAGTTTGCTTTCTCCTACAATTCAGAAAACTTACTAGAGAGAAAAGAAGGAGGGTGTGTAAGTCAGTGTGTGTGTGTGTGTGTGTGTGTGTGTGTGTGTGTGTGTGTGTGTGTGATTTTGAGTGGCACAAAGATCTCGTTTTGGTTCTTAGAATCTTGAGCTCTGAGGACCACTTGATACTCCATTAGCCAGAGTGTTAGCAGGGAGATGGAGGGATGGGCTATAAGAGGGCTGCATGGAGGGAAAGAGGAGATGCTCTGAGGGTATGAATCAGGGAGGGAGGTATGGGGGAGGAAGGGGGATGGATGGTGTAATAGTTCTTTTCTGTTGCTGTGATAAAAACCGCCACCAAGAGCAACTTACGGTAGAAATTTTACTTGGGTTTATGGTTCCAGATTTGAGTTGAGCAGGATTCAGAGGTTGATGTGACAGGCCAGCAATTGCTGCTCCGTGTGTAATGGCAGTGTCTGCATCCACAATGACAGCACTGACTCTAAGGCAAACTGCTCTCAGTATCAGATATGGAGTGGAAGACCAGGATGTTGGGCATTGCACAGAGAAAGGAAGGGAAGGGAGGCCCATCCTGACCACAAGTCTCCCCGATGGCTCACCAGGGTCATGGGCTGTCTTAGTTTCCTTCCCTGGTGCTGTGATAAAATATCCTGACAAAGCAAATTTTAAAAAAGTATTAAGTAAAAAAATATACTATCCAAGGTCTCACTGTAGCATTTTCAAACGAAGTATGTTTTTAGGAGTTTCTCCTTTCCCCCATACCCCTGTAATGAGGCAATTTACAGAGAAAGGGTTTATTCATCTCACAGTTCCAGTTTACAGGCATGTCAAGGAAGCAGGAACTTGAAGCTGTCAGTCACATTCATACCCATGATCAAGAGCAGAGAGGGCATGCATCCTAAAGCTCACGTAGCAGCTTTCTCTATTCTTATTCAGACTAAGAGCACAGGCCCAGGGAATGGTGCCACTCACAGTGGGTGCGTCCTTCCATGGAAAAATAACAGAAAAAGGGAACCCTCACGGACATCCTCAGAGGTCCTTCCGCCATGTGATTCTAGATTACGTCAAGTTGACAATGAAAACTACCCAGCACATGGGGCTGCTCCACACTGGAGAGGGGCCTGCGACCAGAGTGTTTAATGATCTCGTTTTTTGTTGTCCTTTGCTTGCCTCTACTGTGGACTCAGAATGTGTTTGCTCAAGGTTTCAAGGCTCATTAGAGAGGCCAAGCGTGGCCTTCCCCAAGGAGCAAGGAGTTGCTTTGTGAATGATGGTTGATGAACCTGATACTCTTCACCCTGGCCACGGGCAACACTCTGCACTAATTTTTAACTAATTAGAGGATTCTCTTTCTCTTGGAGTTTGTTGACCTTTATGCCAGCATTTACTGATGACCTGCAACAATTAACCAACCCACTCACAGATAGTGGAGGGGGAAGAGAACAAGTAACTAGACACAGGCTGCAGAAAAGACCTCAAGTGGGGGGTTGTTTCCAAAGCTTTGCCAGTGCGGGGTGATGTGGGACAATGCGTGCAGAAATGCTCGGGACACGGAAAGCTCCCATGGACGTGTTTATCGTTTTATTGCTCTTCTGGTAAAGGTGGAAACAAACACATTTTTCTTTCTGGTGTTTTTCATGACAAGCTTCTTTCTTGAGGTCTTAGCATCAATGTTCCCTCTTTAGAGATATCTTTCTTGACTGCCCCATCTGGACGTTTCCTCTCCTTGCTCATCCCCAATCTCCTACCAGTGGTTTTTTTTTTTTTTAAAAAAAAATACTATATTTCTGTTATTTATCTACTTATCGTGTGTGTGTGTGTGTGTGTGTGTGTGTGTGTGTGTGTGTGTGTGTATGTGCACACATGTGTGAATCAGTGTCCTCTTCTTCCACAGTCTGGGCCCCAGGATTGAACTCCGGTTTTTAGGTTTGGTTGAAGGGCCTCTACCCACTCACTCGTCACTCTGCCAGCTCCAGCGTCCCGTCTCACGCCACACCTCAGCAGTGGGAGTGCCGTCAAACTGAAGCTTCTAGACATAACTTTCTAGAAAGTTCCAGAAAGTAAAATGAGCCAGGAATGGCTCTGAACATCTATTCTAGAGAAAGTATTTCCACCTCTCAAACTCTTCATTTTCTCAAACTGCTCGGTGACTGCTTGGGACGAACGTGGTCTAGCGACAGCTCTGCTGTAAGATGGAACTCCATGCTGTGATGGGCCTGTGTCCTGGTTTCATCTCTTACTCACGCGATACCCACTCAAGAACAAAAGGGAAATGTAGGGGCTGGAGAGATGGCTCAGTGATTAAGAGACCTGACTGCTCTTCCATTAGCCAAGGCTCAGTTCCCTGCACTCATGCCCAGTGAGTGGCTCACAACCACTAGGGACTCAAGTTCTACCTCCAGGGGATCTGCCTAGATCTTCTAGACTCTCCAGATGCCCGTACATACATGCACATACCCACTCACAGATACATGCATAGACATGTAATTACAGACAAAATAAATCCTTTTGAAAAAGAGGAAAATGATAGGCGAGAGAGTCATTACAGAAACCAGATAAGCTCCTGAAAAGTCACTGCCTTCACTATTTAAAAAAATATTGATTTTATGATCTACTTAAATGTGTGTGTGTGTGTGTGTGTGTGTGTGTGTGTGTGTGTGTGTGTGTGCATTCATGCAGTGCCCATGGAAGTCAGAAGAGGGCGTGGATCCCCTGGAGCTGGAGTTACAGGTGGTTGTGAGCCATCTGATGTGCTGGGAACCCAACTTGAGTTTTTTGCACGAGCATGCAAGCCCTCATAGTCCCTGAGCTGTCTCTCCAGCTGCTTGCTATTAGTTTTTACGAGGAGTATATGCTAATTCCCTTATTCATCTAGTGATACTATACCAGGGACACTCTAGTAGGGAGACTGTGTTAGGAGGGAGCTGGGCAGCCCTCAGACGTGGCACCTTTCATCCTCTCTGCCTGTGCTGAGTCTGGACCCATCTGCCTGGCTCAGGGGCAACTTTAGATACTTATTCCAATGCATGGCGGTCCCTTAGTTCCTTCTCCTCTAATTAAGAGCTGAGAAGTACACCCAGATCCTAATGTGAGTCAAACGTCATCTTCACTGGAACTGAGACTGGTAGCTGGAGGTTCAGGTGCGGATGAAGCCGAAGGAGAAGCATAACGCTTTGGACGGAGAGGACCCCGTTCTAAGACTCAGATCAGGCTCAGAGATGCACTTATTGAGTGCCTACGGTGTACCTCACCATGCACTTTCTTTCTCTGTGTGCATGTGTATGCACATATCACAGAGCACATGTAGAGACCAGAGGACAGCTTCTCAGGAGAATTTGTTCTCTCTTTCTCTCTCTCTCTCTCTCTCTCTCTCTCTCTCTCTCCTATATCTGTATGTATGGGTTCACATGTGTTGGTCAGAGTCCTCTCCTTCCACAGTTTAAAATACTTTTTATTTACATGTAACTTCTCTCTCTCCCTCTCCACTCCCCCCTCTGTGTGTGTATGTGCATGTATATGTGTATGTACACGTCACAGTGCACATGTAGAGACCAGAGGACAGCTCTGAGGAGAATTAGTTTTCTCTTTCCACCATGTGGGTTCTGGGGATGGAACCAGATTGCCAGACATAGCAGCAAATACCTTTAACTCCTGAACCATCTTGTTGGCTCTGATTTTCTCATTTTTTTTTTTTTTTACTTCAGAGTTTTCAACCATATTCTTCTGAAATTAAGTAGACATCAGTTTTCTTTGAGGCCTCAAATTTGGCTTTTTTAGGGGGCTGCAGACCCCCGTCCTGTATGCAGACTGCCTGACCCTTTGGATTTTTCATCTTGTTTTCACATCTCTTGTGGTTTGTGGGGTGTAAGCTCCTAGCTCCTCACTGGAAGTAAATAAAAGGGGAGGTGTGTGGATAGCTTTGCCAAATCTGGAACAATAGGAGCTCAGGAGGGCAGTCTAAGGATCCGGAATTC
>CABHPQ010168356.1:7218-26720 GCA_902168405.1 Peromyscus aztecus | reverse complement strand
ACGAGCATGCAAGCCCTCATAGTCCCTGAGCTGTCTCTCCAGCTGCTTGCTATTAGTTTTTACGAGGAGTATATGCTAATTCCCTTATTCATCTAGTGATACTATACCAGGGACACTCTAGTAGGGAGACTGTGTTAGGAGGGAGCTGGGCAGCCCTCAGACGTGGCACCTTTCATCCTCTCTGCCTGTGCTGAGTCTGGACCCATCTGCCTGGCTCAGGGGCAACTTTAGATACTTATTCCAATGCATGGCGGTCCCTTAGTTCCTTCTCCTCTAATTAAGAGCTGAGAAGTACACCCAGATCCTAATGTGAGTCAAACGTCATCTTCACTGGAACTGAGACTGGTAGCTGGAGGTTCAGGTGCGGATGAAGCCGAAGGAGAAGCATAACGCTTTGGACGGAGAGGACCCCGTTCTAAGACTCAGATCAGGCTCAGAGATGCACTTATTGAGTGCCTACGGTGTACCTCACCATGCACTTTCTTTCTCTGTGTGCATGTGTATGCACATATCACAGAGCACATGTAGAGACCAGAGGACAGCTTCTCAGGAGAATTTGTTCTCTCTCTCTCTCTCTCTCTCTCTCTCTCTCTCTCTCTCTCTCTCTCTCTCTCTCTCTCTCTCTCCTATATATGTATGTATGGGTGCACATGTGTTGGTCAGAGTCCTCTCCTTCCACAGTTTAAAATACTTTTTATTTACATGTAACTTCTCTCTCTCCCTCTCCACTCCCCCCTCTGTGTGTGTATGTGCATGTATATGTGTATGTACACGTCACAGTGCACATGTAGAGACCAGAGGACAGCTCTGAGGAAAATTAGTTTTCTCTTTCCACCATGTGGGTTCTGGGGATGGAACCAGATTGCCAGACATAGCAGCAAATACCTTTAACTCCTGAACCATCTTGTTGGCTCTGATTTTCTCATTTTTTTTTTTTTTTACTTCAGAGTTTTCAACCATATTCTTCTGAAATTAAGTAGACATCAGTTTTCTTTGAGGCCTCAAATTTGGCTTTTTTAGGGGGCTGCAGACCCCCGTCCTGTATGCAGACTGCCTGACCCTTTGGATTTTTCATCTTGTTTTCACATCTCTTGTGGTTTGTGGGGTGTAAGCTCCTAGCTCCTCACTGGAAGTAAATAAAAGGGGAGGTGTGTGGATAGCTTTGCCAAATCTGGAACAATAGGAGCTCAGGAGGGCAGTCTAAGGATCCGGAATTCACAGCCTTAATTTATGAATATGTTTAGAGTTTGTGTAACTGTCTCATTTTGATCCAAATGCATAAAAAAATTATTCTACAGACAGGAGCTAATATACCCATGTAATCTGGGTGATTCACTGTTTTTTAGAAAATGAAGAGTTTGAGAGGTGGAAATACTTTCTCTAGAATAGATGTTCAGAGCCATTCCTGGCTCATTTTACTTTCTGGAACTTTCTAGAAAATTATGTCTAGAAGCTTCTTTGGACATATCACTCCACCACATACCCAATTACTCCAGCCTGCTAGTGGGGATTGCAGTTGTTTGGATGAGAATGGCCCCTACAGGCTGACATATTTGCATGCTTGGTCCTCAGCTGGTGAATTGTTTGGGAAGGATTAGGTGGTGTGGCCTTGCTGAAAGAAGTATATCACTGAGGGTAGACTTTGAGATTTCAAAAGCCCAAACAGGGCCAAGGCCAGTCTCTCTCTCTCTCTCTCTCTCTCTCTCTCTCTCTCTCTCTCTCTCTCCTGTCTGCAGATCAGGATGTAGCTCTCAGCTACTACTCCAGCACCATGTCTGCCTGCCTGCATACTGCCATGCTCTCTGGCATGATGACAATGGACTAAACCTCTGAAATTGTAAGTCAGCCCCCCAATTAAATGCTTTCTTCTGTAAGTTGGCTCTTTACAGCAACAGAACACCAACTAAGACAGAGACCATTTTCATTCCATTCCTTTTCTTTACTCCACACATTCGAGTCATCTCTACCTCACCCTCAATTCAGCTCCAGGAAGTGTTTCATTGAGTCAGTTCCCACATCCAGCTTTTACTTTTGAGTTTAGACACCTATCACTTCCATGACCCCACTGTTTTCCAAATCTTTTCTTCACTATCCTGAACCTCTGTGATAGACCAAGGTGATTGGTGTTTTGGGGATCAAGTCCCATCATGAATTCTGTTAGGTCTCTGGAATGAGCCATTTTTCCTGTCCCTAAAAGGCAAGTGTCCCTGCAGATGGGTCAAAGGCTGCTGGTGCTGTCTTCTTGCTTTGTTGCTGTAAGACTTCCAGATCCTTCTAGTTCAGGTGCTTTTCCTCTAAGGAATGTTCTTCTCTGTCTCCCCTTCTGTGTTGTTTGAATTCCTAAATGGTCTTATATTAAAAAACCCAGAGCCAGATATTGGTGTAGATGCTGAAGATCAGAGAGACAAGGAGCAAGCGACAGCCACCTCTTACCTCTCGGACTTCTCCGCCTGAAAAGACCTTTTTGTTCCTGTCTCCTCATGCCTTCTATACCTTTCTCCACCCAGTCATCGCCTCCTGGGATTAAAGGCCTGTGTGCTTCCCAAGCAAGGCATGAGATCTCAAGTGCTGGGATTAAAGGCATATGATTCCCAAGTACTGGAATTAAAGGTGTGTGCCATCCCTGTCTGGCTCTGTTTCTCTGCTAGAATGAGTCAATCTCATGTAGTCCAGGGTGGCTTTGAACTCATAGATCAAAGATGGACCTCTGCCTCCTGAGTGCTAGTATAAAGGTGTGTGACACTACTGCCTGGCATCTATGTGTAATCTAGTGGCTTATTCTGTCCTCTGATCATCAAGCAAATTTTATTAAGGTACACAGTATATCACTACACTCTGTCTCCACATATGTGAAGAGTTTACACAGGATTCCTACATCTTACACACCCTTTTGAACACAACCTAGAAGGCATCCATCCATCTTGTCTGCTTCCCCAGAGAAGCCAGAAGAATTCACTGAGCCCAGGGCAGCTGATTATCAATGCTCTTTGGGATGAATCCTAATGAGAAAGATAGAGGTGCCCTCAAATCCAGAGAAGCCAGAGAATGCCATGGGCAGAAATGTGGTTTGTAAAGTATGTTTCCATTGGCAAGAATACTACGTGAATATACTATCATAAAATTCTTTCTCCAAGGGCAATTGCTGTCATTGCAGGGATGCCTGACCATGTACCTGGGCTAAATATGGTGGTAAACACCCCTGCCCCCCACAATCGTGGCTTCCATATGAAACGCCCACCCCCACCCTACCTTCACAGTCACATGTGTTTGAATGCTTGGTCCCCAGTGGATGGTGCTGTGTTGGGGGATTGTGGAACCCTCAGAAAATGGTATCTATCTAGAGGAAGGGGGTCACCAGGGATGGCCCTTCAGTGTTCGAGCCTAGCTTTGCTTTTGGCTCATTCCCCTCTCAGCCTTCTAGTCTGAGGAGCTGTGAACAAGCTGCCATGCCCACATTCTATCATAGCTTCAAGCTGTATCACCTCCATGCCTGGCCATGACTCAAACTATGAGCCAAAATAAGCCCTCTCTTCCTGAAGTTTCTTCTTGTTGTGTAGAACAAGGAGATGGGCAACTAACACACCTTCACTAAAGAGAAGAATAACTCAGCTTAGAAACAGATGCTGTCCTAGTCAGTGTTCTATTGCTGTGAAGAGACACCATGACCATGGAAACGCTTATGAAGGAAAGCATTTAATTGGGGGCTTGCTTACAGTATCAGATACTAAATCCATTATCATCATGGTATCATGGCAGGGAACATGGTGGTAGGCATGGCAGGCATGGTGCTGGAAAAGCAGTTGAGAGCTCCATCCTGACCCTCAGGCAGAGACAGAAAGCCATGCTGGGCCTGGTGTGAGTTTTCTGAAACCCCAAAGCCCACCTCCAGTGACACACTTCCTTAAGCAAGGCCACCCCTACTTCAACAAGGCCACACTTTACTCCACAAGGCCACATCTTCCAATCCATCTCAAATAGTGCCATTTCCTGGTGACTAAGCATTCAAATATAGGGACCTAGGGTGGCCATTCTTATTCAAAGCACCGCAGGTGCATACATAAGAACCTGTACAGCACCTTTCTGGAACACTATTCACATTTTCCTGAACAAGGGACACAAAACTTCCCCCACAGTGGATGGGTTTGCTGTGTGGATGTTATTTTTACACCACTTAAAATGACTTCTAACTGGAAAGATGGTGCAGTGGATAGGACCACTTGGTCCCCTTTCACAGGACCCAAGTTCAGTTCCCAGCACCCACGTGGCAGCTTGCAACTGTCTGTAAGTCCAGTTTAGGGGTATCTGACACCATCTTCTGACTTCTGTGGTAATAGGCATGCATGTGGTTCATATATATACATATATATATATAATCACAACATTCATATGCTTAGAATAAAAATAAATAAAATTATTTTAAAAAATGACTTTTAAATAAGATGAAAGGAAAACATACTTTAAATTATTTCCATCACAATTAGAGCCAAGATTGGCACCCAGGTCCCAGGGTCTAACCTATCATTTCTTTCTGTTCCCTCATGTCAACCCCAAAAGAAATAAGTGAAAACATTTGATTAGTCACTTAAGGCAACATACAGAGACCACCTTCCAGTGGTTTTCTTATTTTCCCTATGGTAGACTGTTTAATTTGAGGACTGTATAGGAGACATTGAGTCCATTCACCCACTGACACAGTGGGCATGCTAGGTTCCCATCAGTGAGGTGAGGCAACAAAGAAAGAAGAAGTCAGAGGAGGAGCAACCTGGGAAGACACTGCTTTTTAAAGCTGTGAAACCTGACATGCTTATTGGACACATCTGAGATGCATCAGGAAAAGAGCACAACACCACATTTAAGGCCATAGTAAATTTATACCTAATGTCTATTATTTATCTATCCCACATTTTAGGGAATTGAGTCTTTATTTTCTCAGAAAATCTCTTTCTTTGCTCTAAATTTATGGTTTCCATGAAAGGTTCCATTTTTTTCTATGTCCTTTGTTTTTCCCCTATCTCTAGCTGCAGATGATGGCCTGGGTACGTTATTCCCAGCCATCCCTTGGGTTTTCAAACTTCCAATCAGCCGTATCTCTCCAAAAAAAAAAAAAAAAATGGAGACTGTCAAGTATGGCATGAAAAAGTCATTTGAAAAGCACCTAAGATGCAGGTCTGGTAGCACAGGTCTGCAATCCCAGGTCTTTGGAAAGCTGAGTCAGGAGGATCACAAGTTCAAGGCCTTCTTGAGCTGCAGAGTGAGTTCAAGACCAACTTGAGTGGCTTTGTGTCCTCCTGTCTAAAAATGAGAAGTGAGAAGAGTTCTGGGTAGGTAACTCAGTGACAGAAGGCTTCCCTAGAATGTGTGAAATCCATGACTTCAATTCCCAGTATCACAAAACCAAACCACTCAAAAACTCCAGTATTTATGAAGTGGTAAAAAGCACTTTCCAGAGATGGGGAGGCAGCCTGACCATCTGAGTTCAGTCCCTAGTTTTTCTCTTCATCAGCAGTGTGACTCTGTTGATATTGTTTGAAAGATTCTCTCCATTAATGAATGTGAAGTGCATAGGCCAATGGTGTGTATACAGTTGGCACTACATAAATGTTTATGGCTGTCAACAGCAGTGGCAGCAGACATTGTAATATTACAGTAGTATTCTTTTATGTGGAAAGTCAGACACCAACCAGTAAGAGAATCCTGATGGTGTCTATTCAGTAGTTCAGGCTCACTGCTGTGATCTGCAGATCTGTTGTTCTTTACAGAGTTTGCCTTTGTCGAAGTCTGTGAGCCCATAAACCCCTTCTTGACTGATGTGTCTGAGCCGTGCTTTAAACTCAACACCAAGGGTCTAATAACCATATTTACAGAGCACTTGGCACAGAGTCCAATAACCGTATTTACTGAGCACTCGGCACATTTAGCACAAATGAGTCAATCATAAAAGTAATATAGTGCAGACTCCCCATTAGCTGTAATGAAGTTTAACATGTTGACATTTTTGCTTCAGATTTTAATTTTAACAATTATTATTACATAAACTATGATACATATCGCAGAAGCCCCCTTGAACTCACCAGCACCATTTCCCTTCCATCTTCCCCGGGGAAAACTAGTATATGCGGATTCTTCACTCCCATGATTCTATATTTACTACATTAGTAGGCACCAATAGGTGATGGAGGCTGGAAATTCACTGTTGACACATTATTGTTTATCTTGCTACAACCTGCTTTTAAAAATCAACACAAGCATAGACCCAGTTTTTCCATTTTCCATGTCATAGTTTCCAACATCTGAAGATGACAGTTCTTGTTTCTCTTCTAATGAATACTTGAGTTCATTCTTTTATTTGCTTTTCAGTCTTCGTGTTTATTTTGTACTCACAGATGACCAGCGTGTTTATTGATTTCTTAGAATGCACGCTTTAGAGAAGTAGAGAGACTGAGGTGGGAAGCTTGGCATAGCAGAGATGGCCCAGAGGGCACACGTGCTTGTGGTACAAAACTAATAACCTGAGTTCGGATCCCCAGGACAGATACAAGACAGACACATCAACATAAGCACCCAGAATCAAAGTGCACCCATAGGCAGTGGGAGGTGGAGAAGGGGGAACCTCTGCTCAGATTTTTATAGTAATTGTATTGAGTTTATCAAATAATCTGTCAGGACTCAAATTGCTAATGGTGTTAATTTATCTGACTATGAGTGCAGGTGATTTTCCATTTATAAATTTTTAGATCCTTTGATGATTCCTATTATATCCCTCTCACAATCTTACCCATTTAAATAACTCCATTCTTTCTAATGATGGAATGCTATGAACCTTTCCTATGACATTGTCTAGTTGGCCAGAGCTGGTTTGTACTATTATTTTTGCTTTGAACTCATCCGTATTTGACACCATGCTAAGCTAACCTTTTAATACCACCAGTTTTGATTTCTTGTGTAAATTTTGGGATTTTCTCATTCATATATAGAAGAAATTAATTTCTAATGTCTAGCTTTGATTTCTACTTCTTACCCAGTTTTGTAAAAGCAGACCTCAGGGAAAAAGAACAGTGTGTTGCAGAGGACATATTTGTCTTTTTCCTAACTACTCTTGACTTCAACATCATCTTCATCTTTTCTTTGTCTCCATCTCCTCCTCACCATCATTTTTATTTTGCAGAACCAGGGCTTGAAATGGCCTCCTGTATGTTAGGCAAATGCTCTACTACCAATCTATTTCTGTAATCCTTTTCCCCAACTTTAAAAACAATGCTTCTAATATTTTGGATCTGGGTTTGAATTTTACAACAAGATTTTAGAAATCACTTTGAATCAAGTGAAAATTTTTTCTTGTTGGACTGGGTTGCAGCTCAGGGGGTAGAGTTTTGCTTATCACAAACAAGGCCCTGAGTTTCAATCCTCTATACCCTCTTCTCAAGCAAACCTTTACCTTTTTAATCTCCTCCAATTCTCTGGTGTGAATTGATAGTGATTTGTGTAAGATGTTTCATTGGTATCATCTGAAATGACTGCTTTCTGCTATTAAGCCATCCTTGCATTTCTAGGATCAAAACCTATTGGTCACCACTCTGTTTCTGCTCCATGGACTCATGAAAACTGTGAAAGACTAGACATCTTGGATGATCGGTGATAACACTAGATGCCTAATCAAGAGTGGCCTGCTGAGGCTTTTTGATTCTCCCTTTCAATTTTCTCTTGTCATTGTTTTATTTTGTCTTCTTTTGCCTCAGTTCTTGCTTTCTACTATGTGAGTTTTGAAACTGATGTCAGCCTTAGAAATAAGCATTTTACCTGGTACACCATCTTGTTAGTCCTTGATTCTCCCTTCAAATCTGAACCTTGTAGAGGGTAGCTGTTCCAGCTTTGACCTTGAAGCGTTGCCCCTAGTGAGGCAGCCAGTAACTGACATGCCTACCTATGACCTGCCCCTGGGGCATAGTCAAGACGGGAGCCCTTAAGACCCAAGATTCATACGCACCAGTGCTCTTGGCTCCTTGTGATCCTGGATGCTGGATTGCAGACCAAGTGAGAGTTCTTCAGAGAATCACACTGGACTATACCTCACCTCTCCTGGATCCTGTAACCAACCCCTCTACTGGTTGGAAGTGACCCCGAAATAAACCTCCTTTTAACTACCTGATAAGCCATGTGGAGTTGCCTTGTTAATTCCTCCCCCCCTCCCCGCTTTAAAACCTCATGGGGAACACTGAGACCATCTACAAGTAGGTATCAAAGGCCTCTGTGTGTCTGTTTTTATGAGGTTAAAATCAAGCAGTGGACAAGACATGGTTGGCCCAGTCCCTCTTTTTATAATGTTCCCCACCAGATTTTCACTTAATGGCTGTCTTAGCTATAGGGTTACTACTGCTGTGATGAAAAACCATGACCAAAGGAACTTATGCTTCCACATCACAATTCATTATCAATGGATGTCAGGACAGGAACTCAAGCAGGGCAGGAACCTGGAAGCAGGAGCTGATGCAGAAGCCATGGAGAGATGCTGCTTACTAGCTTGACCCACATGTGCCTTACTCAGTCTGCTTTCTTATAGAACTCAGGACAACGATCCCAGGGATGGCACCATCCACAACGGTCTGGGCCATCCTCCATCAATCATCAATTTAAAAAATGTTGTACAAGCTTGCCTGTAGCCTGATCTTATGGAGGCATTTTCTCAATTGAGGCTCCCTCCTCTCCGGTGACTTTTGTCAAGTTGACATAAATAATCTTTACACTCATCCATTATTTTGCTAAAGGGTTCAACGTTTAAGTCTGTTATTTATTAATTTGTTTATTTAAACGTATCTGGCCACCTGGAAAGATGGCTTACTGGTTAAGAGCACTGGCTGCTTTTGCAGAAGAATCATGTTCTGCTCCTAATAGCTACATTAGGCAGCTCACAACTATATGTAACTCCAACGGCAGGTCATCTGTTGCCCTCTTCTGACCTTCACAGGTACCTACACACATTTGTGCATACACAAAGAGACACACACAAGTGCATGTACATAAAAATAAAATAAAGCTTCAAACATATATCTGGAGTTCTTATAAAAAGAATTTTTATCCTTTTCTGTGTATCTCTTCCTTTCTCCTTCCTGTTAATTTAAATTTCCCACAAGCAACAATTCATTTATTAAAGGAGGGAACATACTTACTTTTTTTCTATTTATTTGCTCATTTTTAAAATAGTGAGTTATTTTCCAGCATCTTCCATATGTGACTGATATTTTACATGTCATCATAATCCACAGACATGTGACTGATGTGTTCAATCAAAGGCCCAAACGTCCAGCTGTCCCATCTTTGGCCAACAGTAGCTCCCTCAGGTGTGCTCCTGGGTCTTTCTGTGGCTTCAGGAGCCTTGGCAACTCTTACCTTCCCACTTGTCTGAAGGTCACTGGCCATGTTTCCTGGTGCAATCTGAAGACACCCTTTCTTAAGCGCCCAGGTACTTTCTCTGAGAGAGAAGAATTGTCAGAAGCTAGAGCCTGCTCATTGGGGGGAGTTTCTTGTATTGGTTGTCATTGTGTACTTCTGCTTGATGAATAGCTTTAGGCAAATGTATTTCTAGGGAAAAATAAGGTGATATTGACAATAGAGTTATTTAAGATAAACAAATAGGAGGCCACTGAGATGGCTCAGTGAGCGCAGGTGTTTGCCACCAAACCTGAGAACCCGAGTCTCATCCCTGGGACCTACACGATGGAAGGAGAGAACTGACTCCTGCAAGTTGTCCTCTGACCTCCACTTGCATGCTATAGCTGACGCATGAGCGTGTGTGTGTGTGTGTGTGTGTGTGTGTGTGTGTGTGTGCTTGTATGTGTCTGTCTATGCTTTTATAACTGTAAACAGATATAAACCATTCTTATCTGTTTCTCAGATTAAAAGGGTAATATAGGTGCTGAAGAGATGGTTCAGTCATTAAAAGGACTGGAGGCTCTTCCAGAAGCCCTGAGGTTTGATTCCCAGCACCTACATGGCAGCTTTCAACTGTCTTCAACTCCAGTTCCAGGGTATTTGGCGCCCTCTGCTGGCCACTGTGAACACTCACATGTTGTGCACACATACATTCAGGCAAACACTCATATTCATAAAAACTGTAACATATTACAAATTCTTTTCTGCTCTTTGCATTTTTACATAAATATAATTTTATTCTTTCTCATAGATGCAAATATTCTACCTGAAGTGAGCCTCGGGGTTTATACAATTTATAGATACACAAATCGTCAACTTTATGTTCTTTTTCCCCTTTAAACTATTATAAATAGATCTGTGTAAGGTATTTAACATTTAGTGTATGTGTGTGTGTTTGTGCTTGAGCCACGGCTTGTGTGTAGAGGTCAGAGGACAACTTGTAGGAGTCAGTTCTCTCCTTCTACTATGTTAGTCCCAGGGATGGAACTCAGATCCTCATTAAAATGACTTGAATGACAAAATATTTACTTTGGCTCATGGTTTTAGAGTGACCCACTCATCGTGGCTGGCTGTGGTTTCTGGCAACTGTGTTGAGCCAGACGGAAGGGCATGACAAAGGAACGCTGCTCACATCCTAACTGCCAGGAAGCAGAGAGACAAAAGGAAAGAGCTGGGGACAAGCTGTATAATTTAGAGGCACACTCCCAGGAGTGCACATATTCCAGCAGGCTCTGCTTTCTAAGAGACTGCCTGAAGGGGTCTCTGCTACCTTCACAGGCAGCAGAGTGATGAGCTGTGAGGTGCAAGAAGGAAGGTCAGTGCAACAAGACTCAGTAGCCAGTGTTGGTTCAAACTCCAGGAGTCTGACACCAGATGTTATATTTTATGCATATTTAGACACAGGACAAGCTGGTGAAAACTATTCTTGTGATGATTAACTCAGTCCCACATGCACAACAAAACAAATTAACTAAATACAGATCAGACTACATCGAAAGTCCTTATAAAGTACATGTGACACTTTCCATAAAGATAGCTTTTGTAGATTGACTGAGGAAAACAAATTGATGAGAAGGGTCTGATGCTGGAAAGGCTCTGTCCACATGGATTGTGCAAAGGTCACCAGGTTAGAAAGCATGTCCTCTCTAGCCTTCTAGGTGGAAAACAGGTTTTGCATTCCTTCCCGTGGAAGAACAACCCTATGTAGTTAACATCCCCGGTTCCCCCAGCTCACAAAGACCTCCAGGCCCCCTATAACTACTCATTTCCTCTTTACAACAAGCCTCATCTCATTCCTGCTTCAGGACCTACACACAAGCAGTTCACTACATGTGTGAAGTTACTGAATACCTTTTCAGATTTGTTCACATGATGGCTTTCCCAACCCTCCCCTCTGAAGCAACCCTGAACTCCAGCTGCCCTCTGCCCTATCTCTGTCTTCTCCTCCTCCTCCTTTTCAGCACTTACATTTGAAATCCTATTCAAATGTGACTGCTTGTTCATAGCTATATCCCTGATTCCTAGAACTCTGTGGGGTTAGAGCAGCTGCAGAGTAAATGTTGTTAAGAGTGAACTTGAAGTGTGCTTTCATCCACAGAGTGCTTACATTTGAACACTGGCCACCAGTGGAGATCCTCTAGCCCCAGGCATTTTCACTGAGCAGAAGCTTCACACATGTGCACAGGGGTCCCTTCCTCATCTCTCCTTCCCTGGCATGATCTTCACATGAGATGTCTTGAGCAGTGAGTGGGTGTCCTGTGCATAGATGAGGACTCTTGGTCCAAGCAGCTGGATGTTCTTCTGGGGCACATACCTGGGCAGCTTTGGGCTGGCTGCTGTGGACTTCCAGGGCAGTTTGCCTAGGAGCTGCCTCTCTCCACTTGTGACGGAGGCAGAGGTGTGAGGTTAAACAAAAGGAATGGCTGCCTCGGAGCATCCTTGTCACAGTGGAGTAAGTTGTCCAGAAACCTAATGTTAAACAAAATACAAAGGCCAGGTCCAAGCAGAGGTTGGAACAGAAAAACAAAAAACCAAACCCCCCAAAACCAAAGCTCTCATTTCAAGGAAATTTATGTGTATCCGTGTGTGTGTGTGCGCGTGTGCGTGTACGTGTGTAAGTGTCCATGCATGTGTGTGTACCCATGTGTGGAGGCTAGAAGTCAACCTCAGATAGCTTTCCTTAGGTGCCACCCACCTTGTGTTTTGAGGCAGGCTCTCTCATTGGGCTGGAACTGGTCAAGTACGCTAGGCTGGTTGACAATAAGCCCCACTGATCCTTTTGTCTCCACCTGTCCAGGCTGGGACTGCAGGTGTGCGTCACCATGCCTGGCGTTTTACTCTAGTGTAGGGGACTGAACTCAGGTCCTCATGCTGGAGCGGGAACCATATTACCAACTGAGACATCTCCTGTCCCTTATGGAATTTTTTAAATGAGATGTCATTGTTTGGAGAGGGAGGCAGACAGGCATCCAAGAGGCACAAGGCAGTCCATCCAAAGCTTCCTCCAAAACAGTTTCTCCAGTGAGGCACATGCCACATGGCCACTGGAGATGTGGCTGTGACCAGCAGTGGTCCAGGCTCAGTACTTTTCTGTTTGTTTTCTTTCTTTTTTTTTGGAGACAGGGTTTCTCTGTGTAGCTTTGGAGCCTGTCCTGGAACTCACTCTGTAGCCCAGGCTGGCCTCGAACTCACAGAGATTCACCTGCCTCTGCCTCCTGAGTGCTGGGATTAAAGGCGTGCACCACCACCACCACTGCCCAGTTTCATTTGTTTTCTTTTAAAGGCGGTTAAAGTCAAGGTTAGGTAAAGTCAGAGCATCTCTAAGTTAGCATCTGGATTCTGGGAGAAGACTCTATTGAGAGGAAGAAGAGGGTGAGTGGGTACAGCATCAGGCCAAGCACCTTTGCCAGTCTTTTGTCACCAGACAGGTGTACCCAGGCTCTGCTGTCCACCTTGCCTCCTTTGTTCTAAGCTCCAGAGTTGGTACCAGCTCCCTTGCCACTGAACGGTGTAGAAAACTGAACCTAAAACTCCAGCCTGTGTCCTAAACGCGCCATGAATACTTGGGGACAAAAACAGAAATCGGTCAAGTCGGCCGACAGACGTTGATTGTTAAATTGTCAAATGGCCGGTTTTATAGATTCCTTTGGGGGGAAAGTCTACCTTTTCCTCTGTAGATTTTCAGAACAAAGATGCCAGCTTGCATGAGTGTTGTCATTTACGATGTACTTACAAGGCTCATCCCAATAGCACTTGGAACCAGAGAGTTCGTTCTCTGCCTTCCCAAGCCCTGCCCCCTTCCTGGGAGATATCCTTGGCTTCTGATTTATGTTCCTTTAAATAAAATAGTGAAAACCACTTTTTCTGAATTATTTCTTATTGAATGCACCCCTTAAGTCCCCTTTTCTTTAAATGAAAGGACTAAAACCCACCACTGTGTTTTGACAATGATTTTATGGTGACCCGTAACGATACATTCTGTTCTCATTGTAATTGCCCCGGGTTGAACTACGCTTATTTTGGTGGAAAGTGCTCATTATTTTATCAACAACTGGCAGACCCCGCTGGTATTTACTGACTTTTCTTTAACCAAAACAACGATCTTAGCTCCCATTCCTGCCTCAGCTGCTCAATCTTGCCTAAGAAATTTGGGAGCCCCTTTTGAATGGAACCCAGCACAAAGCCTTTAAGCACTCTAAGCAATAGAGTTGTAGCGAATGATAGACAAAAAAAGCCCTCCGAAGAATTGGTGCTTAATTACAACTTAATTAGCATAATTATGCATGCTAATGGCATCTCAAATGAATAGCAGTTGTCAGGAGGTTGGGACCATCTGTAAGAATGTCGGATTAATACATCATTTTTTATTTCTAACCACGCTGTAACTCTTTCCCCGAAAGTGATTTCCATTAATCAAGTTCATTTTTATTATATAGAAAATTTGGCATTTTTCATTATGGGCCATTATCTGTTTCCCCACGCAGCCCTAATACAATACTAATGAGCCCCCGAGTGGCGGGCCGTGTCGACAATGGGGGTACAGGTGTATTACTGTAATTGTTACAAACAGCACAGGCTACCTCTGGAGTAGCCGAGTTCTAGTCTCTCAACACCCACCTTTCCACTGGGATCCCCCAGGGTCTAGTACAATTTTCAGAGCTTTATCAAAAACATACATGTTTGTGGTTGCAAAGAAGTGCTTTAAAGAGAAAGAGGCCCGCGATTACCTGCAGCAGAGGCCGCTGTCTGAGGATCCCTTCTGTGAAAACTGAGGCTTTGGAAGGCAAGAGAAGTCTGTGCTTCTACTCAACCCAGCTGGGGCCGGGGTGGGGGAGGAGGGCGGCACTGCCGGGCCTGGAGACCCGGGCCTCTCTGCAGAACCAAACAGACCAATCACTCATTGCTAAGCATGGTCATAAAACCGCAGGGGTGCCGCGTGTCTTCATGGCTCTAAGCCCCAAGACACACCCCAAATGGCAATCTCGAAATCCACATCTGGATCCCTCCTGCCTGCCGGTGCCACAGTGAGTGTATCTGCTGCCTTGTGCACTGACTCAGTGGTTATCAGAGCCTTCTGGGGGTTTGTTCATAGGCCCTCCTCTTCCTCTGCAGGCCCATCCCCCTACATAGTCACATCTACAACCAGACTAAAGCCAGGGATGGTGTCCCAGGTCCCTTTAGAGGGCAGGAGTGTCCTTTGGCTCTTTCCATCCACTCCCAAGCTCTAGGGAGCATCTGCTCAGAGCAAGAAAGGCCACAGCTGTGTGTCTGGCCAGACTAACGGCTCCGCCTTGGCAGAAGCAACTAGGGACCTTTCCCTCTATAACAGCACCAGCTGCTAGGACTGGTGGTGAGGCTTTTTTTTTGCGGGTGGGGTGGGGTGGGGTAGGATGGGGGGCAGTGAGTAGTTTTTTTTTTTTTTTCTTCAGTTGTGGATAGGGAAGAGGGGTGTGTAAGCAGGTTTCAAAGCCTTGGTGGGGTCGAAGAAGTTGGGACCTGCCTCTTCCATTTGGAATCTGCACCCAGACAGAGGCTGACCACATGGTGTTCCTGCATTAAAACAACATTTTTTTTTAAATTTAAAAAATTACCTCAAATTTAAATTTGACAGGAAATCCTTTCGATACTTTGTTTTGTTTTGTTTTGTTTTTCGAGACAGGGTTTCTCTGTGTAGCTTTGCTCCTTTCCTGGAACTCACTTGGTAGCCCAGGCTGGCCTGGAACTCACAGGGATCCGCCTGGCTCTGCCTCCCGAGTGCTGGGTTTTGAATCCTATCTCGTCTCTACAAGCTGAGTGACTCTGGGTACATCACTTAAGTTCTCTGTGTCTTCGGCAGCACTACTTTGGAATGATGCAAGCAGGCAAATGCCTAGGACAGCATCCTAGTGAGCATTCATGGGACGATTGCAATGAACAGCTCTTAACTGTTGGTGACCTCTATTTCATCTCTAAGTTTATTGTGTTTGAAGTCCCTGCCTGTTTGTGTCACTGTGCTCTTTAACGCTGGGAGGGCTGTAAGTCAAATGTTTTCGCAAGCTCTGGAGGGTCCCAAGGACAGGAGTCAGGTGCTCCCTGCAGCATTTGTGCGGGGGGGGGGGGGGGCGGTTCCTGTGCTTTCTGGTGGCAGATCAGAGGCAGGCAGGAACCATGGTTTCTAACAGGGGTGGGTTTTGCAGCCTGGGACTCCTGCCTGCCTTTCCCTTCCCAGCAGGCCCTTCTGCATAGGTGCCAGCACGGCACGAGCTTTCCTGGTACTCGCTTCACTCACCGTGGAACTGACCGCTCTCCCAGGTATAGCTGCTTAGTGCCTGCCCCTGCCATGGAAAGCGACTCCCAGCCTCGTGTGAAAATGGAGGCTGTGTCCACAGGCATGCTCCGTCTTCCACACATCAACCCATGTGACAGAATGACCCGGACACACCAGCCCTGGGAATACATCTGCAGGACTCCAGGTGAGGCCGCTGCTGAGATGTCTGCACCTCCACACTCACTGCAGCCCCATTTACAACAGGCGAGTTAGGAAACTTGCCTAGATGACTGTCAGCAGGTGAGCAGATAAAGATGGATGGGACCAGAGAGCATCCTGTTAAAAATAAGCCAGACTTGGAAAGACAAACATCATATTTCTTTCATATGTGGAATCTACATTAGACACAGTCCCTGCCCCATGCTCACGTGGGTTCCCTTTCCCATTGCTGTGTGTGATAAAACATCCTGACAAAAATCAACCTAAGGGGAAAGAGTTATTCCCAGTTTAAATGTACTTAAGTGTGTCAGGGATGTTGAGGCAGCAGGTGCTTGAGCAGTGGGCCGTATTGCATTCACAACCAGAAAGTTGAGAGCAATGGACATGTAGTGGTTCACCTCCCTTTCTCCATGAATGCAGTCCAGGGAATGGTGCTACCCGTGGTGGGAGGGCCTTCTCATCTCGCAGTAATTCCCACCCTGGCATGGCCAGAGGCCCATCTCCCAGCTGAATCTGGAGTCTGTCAAGTTGACATTAGCCAACACAATGTATATACATTACACATATATCTCGGAAGTAGAAGGGGATCATCACGGAAAAGGAAGGGGCAGTAGGGGGATCAGGAGAGGGTGTTGTTTGAATCTTAGATGGTCTTTTAATAAAAAAACACAGAGCCAGATATCAGGGTGAAAGCTGAAAGATCAGAGAAGCAGAACAGCCAGCCACTAGTTCTCACCTCTATGAAATCCTCAGCCTAAAGAGAGTAAGTTCCTGTTTCCTCATGTCTTATATACCTTTCTCTGCCCAGACATCACTTCCTGGGATTAAAGATGTGTGTGCTTCCCAGTACTGGGATTAAAGGTGTGTGCCACCACTGCCTGGCTCTGTTTCCAGTGTGGCCTTGAACTCACAGAGATCCAGATGGATCTCTGGATAGGATTAAGGGTGTGTGTCACCACTGTCTGGCCTCTATGTCTAATTTACTGGCTGTCTCTGTCCTCTGATCCTTAGGCAAGTTTATTAGGGTACACAATATATCACCACAAGAGGGTCATGGAGAATGAACACAAAGTACACGCTGTGTTTGAGAGAAAGCATCGACAGTTTTCTGTCATGGGACATGACCTGGTGGATTCAGTCACCCAGGAAGCTCATGGTGTAGCTATCTCTGCTGTGCTTTCTAATCCCTGGAAGCTCTCCCTGTGTGAGAGGAAGGCCCTGATGCCTTTACTAGGCAGAGCTCCCTCCTTGCCTGCTGCTGGGAGGTGCCCAATGCCCTTCATAGCACCATTCAGCCAAACAAAAGGGCTCTAGGCAGTCTGGTTGCTTGATAGCTTCAGTTGTGGGGGGAGGGCATGGGTCTCTTTAGAAGGTCATCAACAGACTGCTTTTGTGGGGTCTTCAGTGACCTGCTCTGTGCTAGGGATACACGCACATACACATGTACACATATATGCACAGACATATGCACATGCACATGTACACAGATCCTTATTGGTCAGTCCTGTTCTTTTTTAAAATGCTTTAAAACATTACATTTATTTATTATGAGAATACATGTGTGTGTTCACTTGTTTGGACATGCATGCCATGCCTGTAACTATGTATGTGGAGGTCAGAGGACAACTTGCAGCGGTCAGTTCTTTCTACCATGTGGGTCCTGGAGACTAAACTCAGATCATCAGGCTTCTGGCAAGCACTTTGACCAGCTGAAGCATCTCCCTATCCCTTGGATCTGTTCTTGGCCTCTTCAAGGTCAACCTGAAGAACATGGATGTGATCTGATGGTACCCTCTCTATTCACAGCCCAAGAGAAGAGGCCGGTGTGCTGCTGCGATTGGTGTTCAGAGGTTAAGCTCACAGCAATCTTGGTGAAACCACAATGTCTTTCGAGCACACAACCTGGGCCTCGGAGAGTCTTTCAGCAAATGTCCAGTGGACCTCTTGTGGGACGAGCCAAGTGGGATGAAAGCTCCTCTTCCGGGACCACGGGTATGAAGGAGGACTTCCTGTTGGTCCACAGACTCAAGGTGTTTCTAAGTCACACACTGCAGAATGGACTGCAGGTCTCCCTGGGCCTCTCTCTGGCCAGTGAACAGCAACTGTGTGGTTCCACCTTCCAAAGGTTGGCTTTCATCCTTCCAGCCACTGGTGTTGCCACGCCCCTGGAAATGCTTGCTCCTGTGTCCTCCAGCCCAGGCCAGGACTGACGCTGTTTTCAGTCTTTCAGATGGTTACAGACCACCTGCAGCACGGTGCACTCACTCTGCTGATTGTCCCCTTCCAGTGCTCTGTGACTCTGTTGCCAAGGTCAAGGTTGGGGCTCTGGACTCTGAAGATACATTGCAGATAAGTGTTTTTAAAAAGTGGAAAGAAAGAAAGAAAGAGGAAGGAGAGGGAGTGAGAGGGGAAGGAAGAAGGAAGAAAGGGAAGGAGACTGTGAGGGAAGGAGGGCGGGAAGGAGGGAGGCAAAGGAAGAAAGCAAGGAAGGAAGGAAGGGAAGAAAGGAGGATGGTGAGAGGGAGGAAGGAAGGAAGGGAGGGAAGGAAGAAAGCCGTTCTCAGCCCTGGTGAAGGCTCTATTCACTGGAGTCCCTATAGAGTAATCAAGTCTTTTCATTGCAATGAGCGTTGTTGCCTGGGAATTAATATTAGATCTGTTGAAATGAGCCTAATGAAGATGACTTTTGGGGGGCTCTGTTTTTGCTGTATTTGCATAAAGTCAGCTTGACACATGAAAGTTAAAAATGTGAATTCTTTCCTAAGTTGTTGGTGTCTTACTACCCAGTAGAAAGGGTGATTATGTGAGGGAGTAGCCAGGAAGGCCGACTTCCTATTGTCTGAGACGTGGTCTGGGAGGTTGGATGCTTTGAGACAGGTCCGGTGTACCCCAGTCTGGCCTGGAACTTGATATGTTGCTGAGGATGGCCTTGAGCCTCTGATCCTCCTGTCTCTACCTCCCAAGTGCTGGGATTACAGGTGTACACCAGCATGCCCAATATATGTGGCACTGGCGATGGAACCCAGCCTTTGTGCCTACTAAGCAAGTGCTCTACCCACTGAGCCATACCTCAGCTGGAAAGATTGCTTTTGAAACTGGCCATCAAGGGAGGATGTGGGTGTCTCCAAAGACTTGGGTAGAGGAATGTGAGACAGTGCGGAAGTGTTGGTCTATGGGAATCTTGGGAACTTCCCTGTGGGACAAGCCTGGACAGTAGAAATGGTCCATTTGATGTATGTACATGTTACCTTTCTTGTATACTTTCAGCTCTTTTCTTTCTTTCTTTTTTTTTTTTAAATTGCTTTTTTTTTTTCTAGGTAAGCTTAAAGCGTGGTAGTTTCCACCACGGCATTGGCATATATCTGTGCTAACCTGTTTTGTTCTCACTCCTTTCTCACTCCCACTCCCTCTCTCTTGCCCCCTCCATCGGGCCCCTTTCTTTCCCCAGGTAGTCCCTACTTTTGCTTTCCAGTTATGTGTACTCTATTCCCCCTCCATTCCCTACCTTCCCTGAGATCTCTTCTGTCTTTCTCTCTTATGATTCCCTTTCTACTTTCATGAAAACACACACACACACACACACACACACACACACACACACACACACACA
>CABHPQ010168355.1:14612-44390 GCA_902168405.1 Peromyscus aztecus | reverse complement strand
ACACACACACACACACACACACACACACACACACACACACACACGTCAAATACTGTCAAGAAGGGCAGCAATTGGTTTGTATCATTAACAGACAGATGAACTGACCCCTGATCCCTGATTGGGCCATGTGTTTCCTACCAGGGTGCTGCTCTTTTTATGCAGCCTCTTGCATCAGTTACAGCTGTGATTCCCTTTTTATTGATGAATGTGAACCCAAAACTCTCACTATAATCTGGTCATGTAGTTATGCAAGCAGCATTCCGAAAATGTATATAAAGAAGCCGAATTCTGGAAGTGCCAAAGTGAGTAAGTTATCTCCCCAACCTCCATGAAGCTCTAATCTAGTGGAAATGAAAGGCAAGTATGCATCTGCTCTTAATGCAGTGGAAGAAAAGTAGATTTAGAGATCTACAGGCTTACTGCCACAGCTGCATAATCCTCTCATTCAGCTGGCAGCCATAGAAAAATGCTTTTCTGGGGAAAGATTTAAATTTTCATTTCAGAGAACAGGGGCTCGATTGGGTTTAAGTTCTGGCTGCAAGATTTCAGAGGTCTAGTGAAATCAAACTTTGGAGTCATATTTGCAAGGGCTGGGGCTGGATCCTTTGAAATCACAACTTTTGCTTCCTTTTAACAGTAATAAACACATTTTCTGACCTAAGCATGTACTGGTAATTTTCAAATGGTCTTTACTGGAATTCTAAAATTTGTTAGAACTAATTAATTAATTAATATAGTCATGAGCTGCAAATGTTCCCTGCGTTCATGTGATTTACAGTCTAGCAGCATTGGGAAAGTATTACTAGATGCCTTAAGACAACGCCATTCTGTACACACATAAAAGTAGAACTGCACACACCGGGGGAAGGAGAGGTGAGAGCGCTTTAGTGTCCACACTGTTCAGGTCAGAGCTCTCTTCCTAGGATGAAAACTCACTGGGATCTGGGGGCATGCGGCCTTCTCCTCTCTCCAGGTGCTCATTTCACTTATGGAGACTTTTGGGTAAGAAATCTACAAGTCTGTTTTCAACACAGGCTTCAAAGAAGGAGGGCAGGATTAAATCTGAACTCTACAACACAGTAGCTGTGAGCCTGTGAGCATGCATGAATAGCCTTGTTCCTCAGCTTCTGTTTCTGTAGAATGGGAATATCCAAGCTCGTTTTTATATCACCATGGAATAGAGCAAAGTCATATACGGAATTGGAATGATTCCTAGTTGGTAGTGGGAATCAAGTTAATGATAGTTTTGCATTGTGTTTGTTATCTGTAGTTTGCTCTTAGCCTGTTCCACTATCTAGTGGGAATAGCCTGTCGTCAATTTATCTCTTTCAGCTGAGATTAATTCACAAGGTAAGAGCATAAATACTGTCTTTTAATTTACATTTTACCCTGAAGAGTTCAAAGAGTGGGTTACAGAGGTGAAAGAGTGACCCTTACACTTTCCTGCCCTATACTTATATTTACATTCATATAAGTACATTATGGGAAAAAAGAGGATAAACACAGAGGTTGTGGATTAAAGAAAAATTAGCATTTGTGTATTCTTGTGATTTTTCTGTTATAGCAAGGACTGCTCTTCTCTTCGTTTTTCTGCGAATGAATTAGAAGAAAAGTAACTCCTAATTTTTTTCTGAGAAAATCACTTCTCAGTTGGCCAATCTTTTAATAAGTACCAATGTTGGCAATGTCAGTGGAACCTGGTTAGGCATTTCTCATTTCTCCTTCTATTTTCTCATTTTATATAGATCAGACCTTAGGGAATGTGCTTTACTGTAATTTCTAAAGTGGCCTAGAGATTTTGCGATAAAACTCAATTAACCTGGTGCTCTCACACCATGGGATCTCAGCTGGAAGATGGGTAGGAGTAAATATTAATGCCTTCATTAGATATCGCTTCCTCCAATGACCCTGAGACCACTAAAGTTAGATTATTTAATAAAATCATGGTCTGCTAAGTCACAGTGACATTGCCACATCTTGTGATGTCAGAACTAACAGTAATCTTTTTCATTATTTTAAAGGTCATTTTATAGATTTAAAATACTGCCACAGAGTATGAATAATATTAATACAAGTGAATTGGAATGTGCAGAGCAGGAATTCCTTAGGGTAACATTTACAAAGAAAACAAAAGGCCATTATGATAAAGGGTATATTTTAATCCCTCGAAATATTTTAAATATTTGTAAATTTTCTGACACCTATTAAACTTCATAATTCTCCATATGTCCCTAAGTGTGAAAATATTTCTAGAGAGAACTTCAAAGCTACAAAATATTGACAATCCCACTAGAGGTGCAGTGAGACTCTGCATTGGAGGGTCTTCTGTCAGCTCCTCACAAGGGTAGCATATTTGAAGGCTGTGGAAGGTGAATAAGCCACACTGGAGATGCACAAAGTAACAGGTTGCTTTGATAACTTTATGCATTACCTGTAGTTCTAGTTTTATTTTAACTAAAAATACTCTACAACACCAAGTGATATGTCATGTCTTTCCTAATTATAATTCTTAAACACTTCAAGCCATACTTCCAGAAAGCAGAGGGCCATTGCACACCAATGACACAGTGCCCAGAAAAAGCAGAAGCCATATGATCTCCAGGCCTGCCGTGGGACTCAATTGGTCATCAAAGTCTGCATGAAGAAATGCGACATCTGACCTTTGCCAGGGTGGCTGTTAAAGCTGTCGAATCATTGGCGAGGGTTCATGTTCACTGTGTGATTTCAGGCCACTTTTGCTGTATGAACCTTTAAGGATGGATGGAACAGGGTCCGTTGTGTGAAGCACACTTAGAAAAGCTTAATAGTTTATAAACACTGCACATGATCTCAACTGGATTTCTGCATCCCCAGTAGAGAAGAATTTGAAATAGCCCAGATCAGATGTACTCCCGGCCTCTACTCAGCATTTCTGTATTATGTGTAAACTTTGCACCGTTTCAACTGTATGTGCTGGAGAGCACTGTGAAGAGTGAAGTTCACTATGTGAATGTTGGAAAGTCAAGCATCTGGACTAAGTATTCTTACATATAAAGAGACAGCAGCTCCCAGCAAGGCAGTCGCAGAGTCTTTGCAGGAGACTGAAAATCTGACATAGTCACAGAGTGTGGAGAAGAGTTCTAGTCGACCCACCTGCTACTCAGATCCATTCTGGACAACTGAAACCACAGTGATGCAAAACTAAAGAGCTTTCATATTAAATTGGATGTGACCCAATTTTATTTCAAAAATAAAATTTTCCTACTTTATATTTCATTTTTATAACTAAAGTATTTATACAATATCTCTTTAAATAATGAAAAGCATAATCTGTGATTACTTAAACCAGTATTTCTTTTATAATATGAAACCTGAGGAAATTAGTTGTAGTACTAGTTGTGGAGTGTAACCACACTAAATGATTCCCTCTTCCTTTGGATAATGAAAGGTTGCAGTAAAGTTTTAACTCTAGCAGTTATATTACCTTTCACTGCCGTATTCTCTGTGTTTCACATAGATTCACAATAGTTTATAACACACTGCACACATGATAATGTTGTTCACTAATAAATGGTTCAGCTAAAAAATAGTTTCAGAAAGCATGGTTCCCTGCAAGTTTAGAATCTGTCTTATGGACAAATTATGCATTTGCTACATCAGCAAAATAAATAATGAATGTGATAGTTTTGCTGTGTTTGTGATATCTATGGTATAATATACCTTCTACACCACATCTTCAAAATGTAAGCACTCTCAGTCATGGCATGCTTCAGAACAGAATCAAGTGTGGCCAATTATATTAATGGAATTCTAGGTAACTAAAGATAATCAATACATTTGGCCTATTTATGCATACATAGTTTAAAATTTATTCCCTGCACAAGAAATGATTATTGTGCAGCCTACACTGAACGAGATGCAGAAACAAAATAGAAATAAAATATAAAACCTGCCTTCAAAGGGTTCCTATAATCCAAGAGGTGCATAATATGAACTGCAGGAAAATGATGATAGGACAATGTGAACCAAGCATAAGCTTCCGAGCTACTATTAAAATATCACCTTCACTGGTTCAGTGCTTTTTTCTTAGTGAGGCTCATCTCTTCACTTTCTAGAAGATGTTGTAGTGAGTGAAATGAGTAGGTGCTCCCCAATTCTCTCATTAAAATCAAAGAGAGCTTCCTCATGCCTGGTAAACCCTGTTCCTGTCCCACATGGTGCTATCTTGGGCAGATATAAAGAACTTGACTGGAGTTAAAAATTTTACCATCTCAGTTGACTGTGCGCGTGGAACAAATACTTATCTTCATATGTGACAGTAAATCTACACTTGTTATGTTTAGCTGTTTGTTAATGTCTTTCTGCTGATCACACACTGTAATGCATGAGCCACATGAAGCATGAGCATGAAAAGAAGTGAATTAGCTGGGGCAATGCTGGAAAGCTCACCTTGGTGGTGAAGATAGGGAAGAACTGGCGGACAGATCCACCCTGTGCAGCTGCCTAGGTCCAGAACCAGGGTTATGACTTGGCCTGCCCCAATATCCACCCATCTATGATCTGCTGGAGCACAAAAAGGGACCTGACCTGCAGACCCAAAGCTGCAGGATCTCCACAACACAGGACAAAAACAGGATACCCAGGAAGAGTCCCAGGGAGGGCCCAGCATCGATAGTGTAGTAGAAACCAGAGGCCTTGAACCAGACCAATGACTCTTTGCTATAAACACTTGCAAGTAAAGATATATGGACAAAGGAGTTTAGTTTGTGACTCACTGTGTCACAATGCAGCTTCCATGATGGGAATTTTAAATTTTCTTTTAAATTTTGTTTTATTTTGAGGGGATGCAGGGGCAGACGACAGATGTGAAGGGACAGGGAAATGAATGGGGTTAAGATACATGATTTAAAAGACACATAGAAATGGGCTGGAGAGATGGCTCAGTGGTTAAGAGCACTGGCTGCTCTTCAGGAGGACCCAGGTTCAATTCCCAGAACTCACATGGCAGTTCACACCTGTCTGTAACTCCTGATCCAGGGGATATGACTCCCTCACATAGACATGCAGGCAGAATACCAATGTACATAAAATAAAAATAAACAAACATTTAAAGACACATAGAATAAGTAAAAAGAAAAAAGTTACAAAATAAAACTAATAATAAAAGTGAGCATGAAATAATTGAGCAACATAACCATGCATTATAAGGCATTTTTTTTCCTTCAAAGTCAGTCTCCATAGCTTTTGACTTTAGGAACTAAAGGCTGGTGAGGTACATGCCAGAGTAAACGAGGAGTTCTGCTACTAACAGTAGTTTCTTCAAAAGAAATGCTGTGCAGGGAATGCTCTACAGCAGTTTACCAGGCTGGTGTGTATTCACTTACCTGAGGCTACACCTGAAAGTCAACTGGAATTCACTGCTATTGGAATACTACTGCTCTTGACTAAGGTAAAGGATCTTAACCCAGTGACCCTGAAACAAAGACACACAGCAGGCTGTTCCTCTCACTTTCAGTACCCCAACAGCATCCCACAACAAAACATTCTCACCAAACCCCACTGCTGGAACCCAACTCTGAATGGGAATTACTATTTCATCAGCAGATTGCCAACTGCCACTCCCCAAGTCAATTCTCACATAGTCATTACATTGCAGAGGAATTTCCTCACCCTTGAATGTATAGATCACTTGCTGATTATTTCTTTTGGCATTACCTCCTGACTCAGAGTGGCTCCTCTCCAATTCCTCATTCTTAAGGGATCAATTACAAGGTTTGGATCCAGCAGGAACCATGGTGCTTTACATTCTCCCTGAGTTAGTATTTTAAGCATTTGCTTCACATTTTCCTTAAGCTAGTATTTTAAGGATTCTGAATATAATAAAATATATTCTAATTGAAGAATGAAAACAGTCTCTTACCTTGCTCCTCAGCCATCATGCATATTTTCCCAAAGTGCTTTGCCATTATTTGATCTGTAGATCAATGCATGCTTTAATGGCAGCAGCAAGCTGTTTCACAAAATACTACTGGTTCAGTGTTCTGATCTACAGACCAGAAAAACAGGCAGGTTCGGCTTGGTTTTGTTTCAAAGAAATTGAAGCCATTTCTGTATACAACTTCCTGCTTGCTTACCATATTGTGATCACTTACTCCTTCAGAAGTATTTATTCAATTGTACACACACACACACACACACACACACACACACACACACACACACGGTGGCCTGGAACTCACTATGTAGATCAGGCTAGCCTCAAACTCATAGAGATCTGACTGCTTCTGCCCCAAGTGCTGGGATTAAAGGAGTGTGTTACCATACCCAGCTAATTTATATTTTTTACCCAAACTGATATACATTATATAACCACATCCCTGTGATTAAGTAAGTTGTCTCTTACACACAATGTTGTGGGAATATTCCTGAAATATATCCTCTTCCTTGTGACAACAGGAGCATCTGAATATTAAGTTCTTGCTAAAAGTGCTGGAGAGATGGCTAAGTGGTTAGGAGCACTTGTTCCTGCAGAAGACTCAGGTTTGGTTCCTAGAAGCCTCCCTGATAGCTCACTACCATCCATAACTGCAGTCCCAGTGGATCTGACACCCTCTTCTGAACTCCATGGATACCAGGCATGCAGGTGGTGCACAGAAATACATTCAGGCAAAACACTCATACACATAAAACAAATACATCTTGTAAAAATCACACAAAATATTAAATAAACTTGTTTGAAAATTTATTGCTAAAATTGTTTTCAAGTGATTTTGACTTTTATCCTCTTTCCAGCATTATAAGAAAACACTATGTTTGTTAATATTAATAGATCCTTTGCTTATTTGACTAGAGGATGGCTAGGGACAAATGTTTCCTTCATTTTGTGCATGTGCTTGCTGAACCTCACATCTCATCATTAAAGTTGATTTTGACTCTTAGTCACATGTCGCATTTTTCCACATGCACAGATCCCATCATTAAGTCATTTATCAAGGGCCAGAGAGGTGGCTCAGTGAAGAGGTGGCTCATTAGGTCTGCTGATCAGCCAAGAGCCTGCGTTCCATCCTGGGAACCCTCCGGGGGTGGAGGAAGGAGAGGACCCAATTTCCTCAACTTGTCTTCAACTTCTACCTGCAGAACTGTGATGCTCATGTCTAACTTACCTACACAAAATAAATAAAATCAAAATAAACCATGTATCAAAGGGCTATCCTTTTTTCCCTATTGACGTTCACTCTCATTGATACCTCACAGCAGTCTGGGTGCTACGACCTGCACCCCGACTCCAGGTCTGGCGTGGCTTTGTGTGCTTCTACAGCAGAAGAAAGCCACTGTACAGAACACTACTGCAAGTATCCTTGCTGCTATCATAATATTTTTGTTCTTAAACTGTTTGAGATTGTCATTAAACCCACTTATCTTCCTGCTGAACACACTTAATTGTGGCTACGACTTTTTATTTCATGACAATGCAAAAAAGTGACTTTGTTTAGCTGACATTTTCCTTCTTTTCTAATATGACAGTTGGTCAGTGGCTAGGGCTCAATGACATTTATCAGCTACCTAATTAAAATGTAGACACTTTTATAAAAATTGCAAATGTGACCTTCATTTGTGTATTTTTGCTTGCTAGCATGTTTATTGAAATGTCACAAAGAACCTCACTCTGTTCTTTCCCATAATGTTTAATTATATTATATCAAAAGTGTTCATTACTTGGTTACCATGGAATATGAAATCACATGGCCTCCCTGGAGAGTGCGACACTATAGTTTCCACCCTGTACAGAGCATGAATTGCAAAGATGTGTCTATAGTATGCTAAAACAGCCTGGTGAAAGTAGAAATTTGTTCAATAAACAGTTTGGCTTGGTTTCCAAAAGCCAAACAACCCCCCTTTTTTTTCTTTCTATTCAGACAAAGCTTTGTATGCATGGGCTTGATTGCTTTAGCATTCTATAAGGAAGCCCAGACCCCTTTGTCACTTTCAGATCTTGCTATCTGATTGTTTTCTAGGAACTTTCCTGTTGGTTTCACACAAACTAGCAATTTTTATCCAAGGTCCATTATGCTGTAATTTCTACCTGATCTAGATCCAACACCTGCAATAGCTTATGTAATTCATGGAATTTCTTTCGGGATCCTTCCATTCAATCTCTACAGTCTGGGAGAGCAGTGTTTCTGCTCTCCATCAAATATTGCTATCTTTCCTTCAAAGTCTGCACAGCAAATGTTTCTTGTCTAAAGAAACATTTCCCATTATTCATTATAATTTTTATATTCCATTTTCTGTATTCCTTTTCTTAAAGTTTTGTCAAAATTGAATTACCTTTTGTTTCTCAAATGAGCTAGGCCTTCAACTGATTACTTCCTGTTTCCTACCATTTATTAATAATGAATCAGGGAATATTTTATAAAGAAATAATTTGAGGAGTTTCCACTTATATATGTTTTATTTAGAAAACTAAATTTTCATAGGGCACTTTATCTTATTTTAGAAACAATTTAATTATAATTCAAGAGAGAGACTCAGACATAAATAAATTATATGTGTTTATACATCTCTCTCTCTCTCTCTCTTTTTCACTTCTTGGTGAACAATCAACTCTGTCCTAATGTCTATCTTAGTATCACACTTTACTCAAAATATCAGGACCACAGAGAAACATACATCTCAGTGTAAAGTCAAAGGTATAATTGAACTCACACAGGTTTTGGAGAATTGATGTATATATAATTTTGGAGCTTAAAAATAATTTTGTTGAGCATTAAATGTCTTAGTAATCTTACCTTTTAAAGTTTCATTAGCCCAAAGATCAAACTATTTCTTAAAAAGCTGAAAGTTGAAGACTTTTCCCTACAAAGTCTATATTTTACAAGTGAAGATACACACTTGGCCAATTCATTTTTATTTAGTCAACTTATCAAATATACTTCCCCAAATGAATAGATCTATCACATTGTTAAGATGTGACTTTATACACAATGAGTCTTATTTATTCTTCTCATTTGATAAATTATGAGGTTATAAAGTATAGGTAACTAGATTTTTTTTACCTTGTACTTAGTTCTTTTTTGAGTTTTTTTGCCAATAAAATTTCATGAAAGAAGAAAAAAGACGCCAAAGACCTGGTTAAAGGCTTACTCAGAATTTCTCATCCCAAGCAACACAAATGTTTATGGTTGTGGAATTCCTGAAGTGGGACCTTTTGGGTGGGAGATAATATTTTTAAGAGATAACTTTTAACTTATGGGTTAAGGATGTAGTTCAGTTGACAGAGTGCTTTCTTAGCATGTATGAGCCCCTAGGTTTGGTTCCCAGCACCCCATAAAAGTTGGCATGGTGGTACCAGGTTATAATCTCAGCACTCGAGAAGTTCAGGAGCACAAACAAGTACACCCTTAGATACAGAGCAAGTTCAAAGTCAGCATGGGCTACATGGGAGACTCCCTAAAAAATTAAAAAGTATTAAACATTTCAAATACTGTAACAATAGCCCAAAATGCAAGAACATAAAGTGAAATTCTAGTAACTTCCTCGACCCTGGAGGCAAGCGCCACAGTTAACAGGAGCAAAGAAAGGTATGAAGATAACCTGAGTGCCATAATTTCTACAGAATG
The DNA here is from genome assembly GCA_902168405.1 of Peromyscus aztecus. NCBI lineage: Eukaryota > Metazoa > Chordata > Mammalia > Rodentia > Cricetidae > Peromyscus > Peromyscus aztecus. The sequence continues at coordinate 34,791 of CABHPQ010168355.1, read as the reverse complement.
ACAAATAGGATTTCTCGGAAGTTCATTTGTTCAGTGTGATCTGTTCCATAATTTATACTGCACACAAAAAGTGTATCTTGATAGACTTAGACTCTTACTCAAAATACCTATTTTTGTTCAAGTTCAACCCTAACTTTGTTGTTCAATACATGTGAACCTACGTCAATACTTACTCTCTCTGAGCTCATGTAAAACTGTAATGCTAACAAATTCACAGTGGCTACTGTGAAGACTGAAATAATGTATTGCATGTCCACATACATTAGTAAAAATGCCAGTTTATCAATTATGTGATGAACATTAGTTTAATTTTTGCTTCTGCTATATAAGCTTAAATTTTAAATCATGGTGATAAACATCTTTTCATCCTTCACAGCAATGTGAGACTATTGTTTAAAACAGATTTTGTTTTTTTGAGAACAGAATTCCATGGCTTGTGTATCATTGAGTATCATTTTGGGTGATGTTAGTGTATACATTGGAGAAATGGTTCAATGGTTAAGAGCACTTAACTTTCTCTTTAAGAGGACCCAGTCTTGAGTCCCAGCACAAACATGGCATTTTATAACCCCCTCAAACTCCTGCTCCATGGACCTTCTTACCTTCATGGGCTTCTGCATATGTGGTACACATACATATTACACTTATACACACACATACACGTACACTAAGTCATTAGATATATTAGAACTCAAGATTTGGGAGTGTTTCAAAGATAAATTGGTTGAGAAGTAAAGTAAAGCCTATTGCTCGAAGATCTTTGCTGATGAAACAGAGAGTGAGCTCCCTTAATGCAAATACTCCTTACATAAAAAAGAACAGATTTCTTTTTCAGAACCCGCAGGAGAAAAGATCACATGATGAAATGAGAATTTTTTTTTCTATCTCTATTGAGGAAAAATTTAATCTGGCCAAGAGATGGCTGAATAAAAATATTAATGTTTCCTGGTGATATTAAAGTACATAAAATGATACAATAGCTATCCTGTGGGCTTCCTCGAAGGAGTCCTTACCATAAGCACTAAGTGTCTCCCCTGCTGCAATGGAGAAGCATGTTGAATTAACCCCCCACAGGGCTTGCTGCAGGGCCTGGCATGTGGTCAGTGCTGAGTTGGAATGATTGAATCCAAAAGCACCTAAAAGCTGTAAGAATAATTTTCCATACAAACATACATAATATTAAATGATCATTTTATTGGAAGCTATACAATGAGTTCAAAGATATTCCTATTATTGCATCAGAATTTGCAGGACTGGAAAAGCCTTAATTTTGAAAGTTTTCCTTTCTGTTAAACTAGTGTTCATTTTTGCCTGTCTTTATCTTCTATTTTGAAACAATGTCCACAGCTATATGACTTTGTTATTAATTGTTTTATTTGTTATTAAAAAGCAGCCTTTTTTTAAAGGAAGAAATCTTTTTTCTTTTTTAATATTTATTATGTATACAGAGTTCTGCCTGTATGCATGCCTACATGCCAGAAGAGGGCACCAGATCTCCTGATAGATGATTGTGAGCCACCATGTGGTTGCTGGGAATTGAACTCAGGACCTCTGGAAGAGCAGCCACTGCTCTTAACCTCTGAGCCATCTCTCCAGCCCCCTAAAAAGTAGCCTTATTCATGACAATAAAAAGCAATAAAACTTGAGGAATCGCCAGTCTTAATTAAACAAACAGAAAGAGAGAAAGATCAAGGCTAGGATATTGAAAGTATACCTCATGAAGGGAAACTACAAAATATACAGAGAGAATATGAGAACTGCAGGAGACGGCTGGAAATAAAACAAGAAATTTGAAGGCTTTTGCTATTTTCCCTATCATTGTGAGATGAGCTAAGTACTTAAAGGGAATTTAACCCAGTGAAATGTAAAGTTTGAGTGGTTTAGGCAGTGTTCCTAATTGCCCAAGCATACAAATGGCATTGTGAAGAAAGAAATTTCATTAAAGCAAGCAGTAATTAGGATCAGAACTAGTTATTGTCTGCCTAGCGTTTTGACAAAGGTGTGGAGGGAAGTTCTTCAGACTTAAACCATGGAGAATCACAAGTAAGCATTGAAGTCATGTACTAAAGACTTAATTATAGATGTAACACAAGTCTGATTTGTCCTCTACTGGCTCAGGTCACAGTTCACTAAGATGAATCCTGGTCTTAGAAGACTACGTATCGAGTAATGTTATTTCTTCCTTAGAATAAAGTGAAATTGCAAATTGTCCTGAACACATGCCTTCCTCTCTTCACCTTCACCTTGCCAGCAACTGCAAGTTCTTAATTAGAAGAGTTGTCTCTGTGTCACAAGGGGACGGATTGTTCCTTGGTCTTTTTTCTTTTCTTTTTGTTTCCATTTAAAACTACTTTCTCTTTGGAACTAAAGCCCAAGGCAAAAATCTCAAACATAACCTTACTGCCAAGGATAGAAGCATTACACTTAATAACTAACATTTATAGACAAAACATCTTAAATGACACTATTGTTTAAATGACACAGTTTATGAAGTCAAGCACTTACTAATTTTAAAACCACTCTCTGAAGACACAAATATAGCTTCATTGTCCATTTTTAAGTGTACTTATGCAGTTTTCATGGCAGGCCTTGCTATTTATCTGTATTTCTCCCATGCCATGATGATCATTCTTTAAATGCTTATATTGCTGCTTTTGAAACAAGTGAGAAGACTCTATCCTTTTAACACACTTAAAATGTGTAACTGAGAAATATTAGAAGAGGGCAGGAAATCAGTAGGCAGGAGGGGCTGGTCTGGGAGGAGATGGAGAGACTCGTGTATTGATACAATCCAAACACATTGTATATGTGTATAGACTTCTCAAAGAATGAATAAAAATGGGTGTTTCAATAGTCTTAAGCAGTCGCCACCAAATCAGAACTCCTGTCTTCTTACAGTGATGGACTTTCTGAGAAGTTATTTAAATAATGATTTTTCTCTCAATATATATGTTGTTTTCAATATTTTCAGTATTGTGAAAAAATAAGCCATGAAAGGGGAGCCCATGCCAGACACTGCCTGGAGGGCCAGGAACCAGAGTCTGGGTGGCCCAAAGACCAAGGATAGGACAAAGCATGACCTGGGAGGGAAAAAAGTCAATGAAATGATCCCCAAAGATATTCGCTATACCCCTAGACCAGATACTAGCATAATCATCATCAGAGAGGCTTCATCCAGCAACTGATGGGAGCAGATGCAGAGACCCACAGCCAAACATTAGACAGAGCTCAGGGAATCCCTCAGAAGAGGGGGAGGAAGGATTGCAGGAGCCACTGGGGTCAAAACACCACAACAAAAGAGCCCACAAAATCAACTAACCAGGGCTCATAGGGTCTTACAGAGACTGAACTGACAGTCAGGGAGCCTGTATGGGTTTGACCTATTTCCTCTGCATATATGTGACGGTTGGGTAGCTTGGTGTTCCTGTGGGGATCCTAACACTGGGAGTGGAGACTGTCTCTGACTTTCGCCTGCTTTGGGGACCCTTTTCCTCCTGGGTTGCCTCTTCCAGCTTTAACATGAGGGGATGTGCCTAGTTTTATTGTAACTTGACATGACATGTTTGGTTGATATCCTTGGGAGGCCTCCTGAAGGAAAAGGAGGAGGAGAGGATCTGAGGGAGACAGGATGTTGGGGGAGCAGATGGGAGGAGAGGAGAAACTGTAGCAGTGATGCAATACATGAGAGAATACATTTAAAAAAAGAAAAAAATCGCCTGGATCTACTACAAATTTCAGAGATTATATGAATCCCCTAACGTTCTCCACCAGAAACAATGTACACATGCAGCTGAGGAGAGGTGAGGCTGTTAGACCCCTTCTCTTTTTCAGACCTAAAGCACTCAATCTTCTCAGACACTCTGTTTCGGATACATGATATTACGGTGTGTTGAAAACACACTGGTGTGGCTGCAGCTTGTGGAGTTTCCTCAGAGATTCTTGGTGTCTGCAGGTGCCTTAAGTGTTTCAACTCGACACAGTTCCTGACCATGTCACAAAGACAAGAAAAGAGAAACAACATGTGTCCCTGATACGGGGCAATAGAGGTGAATGCCACATGAAGAGCATTGATGCCAACTGCAGTGTGTGACTCAGCTTCAGGGGAAGTTTCCATTGTTTAAAATGCTACTATTACGTTCTAAGTATTCCAAATTATATCCTAAAACAGTGTAAGGAGTCAAATATGCCAAGAAACTAACACAAACAGTTGTTTTAAAAATCCAGGTGTCTGCTAACCTCTGAAGTCATCTATGTATATGTATGTGTATCTCTTAAAGAAAATATTCATGTAAAAAATGTCCTGGTTGAGCCCTATGCATATGTGAAACTTCTATTGTGGGCTTTGTGAAGGAGAAGACCTAACTTATGCACTTAGGCAGGTGGCAATGTCTTTTACTTTAGTCAGCATTGTGGCTAAAATAAATAAATAAATAAATAAATAAATAAATAAATAAATAAATAAATAAAAGTAAATAGGCACACTTCTTCATAGATAGGATGAAGTTTGAAATAACACTTTATGGCCAACATCAACTTCTAATGTTTCATTAATACTAGGGACATTGTGTGCTCAAATTTATCTTTTACATATTTCATTTATTTTGAATTAAGTGCATCTGTGTGTGAATCTGTGCATTTGAGTAGGGGTGCTCTGAGAAGCCAGGGCATTAGATCCCCCTGGAGCGGGAGATACAGGCAAGTGTGAGCAGCCAGATGTGGGCTCTGAGGAAGAAGTGTGGGTCCTCTGGAACAGCAGCAATCTCTCCTCAACACTGAGCCATTTCTCCAGCCCTCAGATTTCTTAAGATAGCATTGATGTTTCCAAAGAACCCCTTTCTGAGCCTGAAATTTAGGGGCATCTGTAAACTAACCCCACTGCACTGGCATAGGCTGTTGTTAGATACTGGAAGGATTCTCAGGTTTTGTGGCTGTTTTGTGTTTTTGTTCTTCTTCTTGTTGCTGTTTTACTCTTCCCTTCAAATACTTTCCAAAATGTGGTTGCCAATGTCATCAGTGCGGCCCCCTGTGTCACAGTCACCCCCACTTCTCCCACATTAAAGCCACCTTTAGTTCAAAGAGCCTCATTTTTCTTGGTATTAAAGTATTTTTGAGACAGAAAAAAATACATTATGAAAAAAATGTAAACCAGTGTTAAAATAGCAAATCCCCTCTTGGATCTCAGCATGGAGCCTCGTCTGAGCTACCTAGCTCCACCATCTCCCATTCAGATGGGTTCAGGTTCAGTCTGTTCTCCACTTTTGAAGACCCTGCTAACAAGTCAGGAGCTTTATTCCACACTTCCAGATCTGCCCCAATTCAAGGCTCCACTCATTCATTGCTCATTCAAATGTATTTAGCACATTTTTCCTTGCTAAAAAAAACAGGGAGTTTTTTTTCTTCTTTAAGGCTAATCCAAACTTCAAAATGAGAAATCTTATTGACTATATTGTTTCTATTTTGATCTTCTACGACACTGATAGGTAATCTGCTTTACCACACATTTGCAAGTATGTCTCTTAATATGTAGAGAAGTAATAAATGCAGGTGTAACTATTAATCTCAACAAACCAAAACTGCAAAGAGAGTCACAATAGCAGCAGTGACTCTCAGCCAAGCTTGGAGAAGGTAGAAAAGTAATGTCACAATGACTTCAAGATCGTGGAAATCTCTGACATGCCTCATCTTCTATCCCCATACACATGAGCATGGGGAGGTTCATTGTGAACATAAACTCATGTTCTAGTATAATACAGGTATGCTCATTACAAGGGTGACATGGAGCAAGCATCAGCAAAAGAGCAGGTCACGGGGCCTGTGGTAGACTGCCTCTGGGAAATGAATAATTCTGCACAGACTCCTTGCTTGGACATTTGCAGGGATCTTGCCCCTGGTCACACACTTGTGAATTAAGAACATTCCCTGAACAAGCACATAAACTTCCACATTGTAATAAGATCCCTTCCCCATCACTGCTTTTCCTATGCCTCATTTTCCTTATCTGTCTCGTAGGAGTTATGATTCCATTTCTCCAAGAGCTTGCTACAAGGATGGGAAGAAATGAGCATATATTAAAGGGCTGGGGCAACAAGTAATGCTTAGCACAGAAACTACCCAATAAAGCTCAGCCACTATTACACCTCTAACATAAGCTGGGGATTTACTGGTCCTCTGGAAAGTTACCTGAGGCTAGATTTTGAATCACATACTATAAGGAAATATAAACCAAGAATGATATAGTTAATGTTTGGCTTCACAAGGAAAGTGTGGAAGTCCAGTTTAATTTCAAATAGTCTTCCTGAAATCAATTCTATTTCCCACAACTAAATGTATCCTGAGTCCTAGAGAAAATGAATGGATGCTTTATCAGACTGTTGTATGTAATTTTATTTCTTCTCAGTTTTTTATGTCTCCTTGTCTAATCTACAGGTTAAGAATATGGAAATTATTTACTATAACAAATTATTCTGTATATGTATGTTTACAAAATTGACAAATATTTAATTTATTAAAATAAATGCAGTTGAAATGCTTCAAAGAGTTGGATTAAATGATTAGAAAGTAATAGGCATTTTCTTTTTATTTTTTCATCAAGCATGAAATAGTTGTTTGGTTTCATTATTAAGAAAATACACATTTATAGTCTTTCTGAATATTGAAGGACAGGACATACCTACTGAGAATAATTGTTGGAGAGTGTGCCAAGACTAAGCAACTGGATTAATTATAAAACTTGTTTACAATTTAACAAGTGCAGATCTAAACTCATTGATATTATTGCCAACAAAATCAGAAAACAGTGAAACTCTAATTTAGTTGCTTGTGAGCTCACTAGTCCTCAACTTCATAGCATAATTAATAAGAACAAATTGTTTTTCTTTAGTTTCTGACCCCTCCCTCCTTGAACAGCATCTACGATGCAATATAAAGAGAGAAACCTGCTCAATCAGGCTGTTTCTGTGAACTCCAGCCTGCTCTGACCCACAATCACAATGACTATGGAGAGAAGAGAAGATATATTTATTTACTCAGCACATACAGAGTAGCAACTCATTTCTACAGTTTACTACGAGAACTTTATGGCTCTAATGTAACATATGTTTGTTTTTAAAAGCTTCAAATGATTATTTTTTTGCAAGTTAATCAGAAATATGTATTGTTAAAGCATGTACTATAGTTGCATTTTTTAAATTATGGCTTTAGATTTTTTTTTTTGTCATGGGCCTTAATCTTACCATTGTTCAAAATACAACAAAAAACTGGGGAGATGGTTCAAATGGTAGAGTGATTGCCACACAACCATGAAAACTCCAGTTCAGGTCTCCAGAAGCCATTTGCTGAGATCACCCATGAGTGTCTATAACCTTGGTGAAGTAAACAGAAACAGGCTGGAGATTGGGGCTTTCTGGCCAGGTGACCTATGTGAAAGGGAGGGCGCTGATCATGGTGAGACATTCTCTCAAGAAAGTAGACTGGAGAGTAATTGAGGGTGACAATTCTGGGTGGTAGGGCTGTCACTTAACAAATTTCTTTCACATATATTGTTGTGTATAAGGCATGTACCAACCATTTACAGAGTAATTAGATATGCTTGTACAAATGTGTGTGCAAACAATCATGCAACGTCAAATGTCGTCATATATGAGATGCAACAGTTGGCACCAATACTGACACTCAGTGTGAACTATTTGGTTTAGTGAAGTTACCCTGGTTATATCTGAGGGTTTTTTCAGCACTAAAAAATAAGAAGTTAAAATTCTTAGCAACCACATACTCACTTGTCTAATAAAATAGGAACATTATACACAATTTGTCTTCCGGCATTTTCTATTGAAGATTAAAGTTGCTTGGTTTTGTCTTTCAATTTGGACTGTTTGTGTGGGGGTGCGTGTGTGTGTGTGCATGCATGTGTAAGTATGTGTGTTGGGGTGCATGCATGCATATGTGTGCATGTGTGTGTATGACAGAGTCTCATGTAGTTCAGGCTGACCTTGAAGCTCTGATTCTCCTGCCTCTACCTCAGAAGGATTGAGTTTTCAGGCACATGTCACCATGTTCAGCCCAAGTATTAATACTTTGTAAATCAACGTGTAAAAATGTATTACGGAATCTCTAAGAAGTGGTTTCTTTAGGAGAGGCTTTTCTCAATAGCAATATAAATTTCAAATATGTCTTTAAAAAACAAGCTTGAGACCATATTATATCATCATTTACTCAAGTGATTTTTAATTTATGAATTTGTAATTTGTTTTGTCAAATAAATTTTAGTATTATTATTCATGATTAAAGGCACATAGAAACTAGACAAGATAACAGAGCTCTCATTTCTTTGAAAAACAAATGCAAACCTTGATAACTATGTGTGAAAATGTAAAGGTCCATGGCTGGGGTCTAAGTGAGCTGTGAAGTGAGGAACTACTATTTTCTCACTACAAACTGTTTCCTTCTTGATTAATAAATTGTCCTAAACTTATCCTATTAACAGCATTGCAACATTTTCCATAACAAGCATCCCCTTAATTTAATGTCTTAGGCTCACAGAAGGGATCGCTGAATTGGGGTACATGAAAAATGGAGAGTGTAGCTAGAGTTTTCCTGCCTTCCCACAGTCAGGACAAATCTTTGTCACCTGCCAGTCCCACAGCCGCTCAGACCCAACCAAGTAAACACAGAGACTTATATTGCTTACAAACTGTATCACCGTGGCAGGCTTCTTACTAACTGTTCTTATATCTTAAATTAATCCATTTCCACAAATCTATACCTTGCCACGTGGCTCTTGGCTTACCGGCATCTTCACATGCTGCTTGTCCAGGCTGGCAGTGACTCCTTCTGCCTTCCTGTTCTTTCTTTTCTCCTCTCTGTTAGTCCCGCCTATACTTCCTGTCTAGCCACTGGTCAATCAGTGTTTTATTTATTGACCAATCAGAGCAACACATTTACCATACAGAACATCCCACAGCAGGAGAGCATTTTCCTCTCAAAAGGAGAAATTCTGAAAGGCAGCAAACTTGATGAAGAAACATGACATTCTCGCCTTTTTAAAACCTTTATCCTATTTTTTTCTGCAGTGACCTCAATTTCTAGTTTATAGACCTGTAATTCTGTGAACTTTATTTTTAGTTACATGTCCAAGTGGGTTTTGCACAATTGTACAGCAGTGCCCTCTACAGGTCAGAACCCTGTTGGTTCATGCAGAAAATGCTCCTTAAGGGTAGGAATTTTTCAGGGCAGGGGAGGTTAAGATCAATGTAAAACATTAGTGAGGACTCAAAAGTGCTAAAATTAGTGTTTCATTCTGACATGACATTTTTCAAGATGACTTCCCTCCACGGAGTGAGTACTTGAACCCACCAACCACTGCTAGGTCTCAAGGTGAGGCAGCCGGGTTTTTCTGCAGTCAGCAGCATTGACTCTTGTTGAAATGTGTCCCCCCTTTGTTTCCATCCAAATGGCATGCATATTCACTGTTAAGTTTATTAGCTTTGAGAGAAATTTGGGAGGGTTTTGTAAGTAAATTTTAGTTTTGAAATAAACCTCTTCAAGTTTTAGATTAAACATTCTCTTAATCGAAATTCCTCCCCCTGCCACTCTCAGCCCTCCATGGAGAGGTTGCCTTTGTGGGGCTCACAGCGACATGTCTAAGACAGTACTGACAAATATGGACTGACTTGACAAGCTTTACCCAGGAGTCCACATCTCAGTTCTACCTCATCCTCTGTAATGTTTCATTAAAGTACAATAAAGAGCTGCCATGAAAATGGTCATATTTGAAAGCAAGACGTTTGACTTCACAGCATCATTGGAAACGGAACTCTGTCAGCAGAATGCACACAACTGTGGCCACTCTAGGGCAAGTCTTTTATGGCCAAACATCCTGCCAGCAGCACAGTAAAAAGCAGTCAGTGTGGCCACAGTAATGACCAGTGTGGATGGACATAGCAACAGAACATCTGTAGAGGTTTAAGGGGTTGACCCCAATTCCCTTCTGATGGCCTTGTCAAGTCATGGCCAGTATATCTCATGTCTATAGATCAAGCTGGAGCGATTGTAAAATGTACCCAAATAAAATTTCTTAAAATGCACGCAAATCACCATTTTCTTTGACTTATATTAGTATTTTTAAAACCATGTTTTCTCTTTTGAAAATATTTTGATAATGGCTGTTATGTAGCATAGGAGTGAATATCTGGAAAGTAAATCTATTGTGTAATATCCAGAATAGATTCATGTTCTCAGAAGGACAGAGGCTCTGCTGATTTCCAGAGTCTAAAATGGAAATGCTCTTTGAAAACACACAAGATAGATGGGACATAGCAAAGCAGCAATGTTGATGGGAAGAAGAAGAAAGAAGAGTGAGGGATGACAAATGCCTGTCTCCTGTGGGGACAGCTGGGAAAAAACCAAGACACCAACCTCCCACAGAAGGATCCATGGCCTCCAGCTTATGGAAGAGAGAACATATTTCTCTACCTCCCCTATCAAGAACCTCTCCTATCAGTTTACTAAAATACTTGGGCTTTATTTCTTGATATTTTTTCTCTGTCTCTGTCCTAGGCAGGATTACTGTCACTGCGAGAAAACACCATGACCAAAAGCAAACTGGGAGGAAAGGGTTTATGTGACTTACATTTCCACACTGTAGCCTGTCATTGAAAGAAGGCAGAGAAGGAACTCAAACAGCACAGGATCCTGGAGATAGGAGCTGATGCAGAGGCCGTGGAGGGGTGCTGCTTACTGGCTTGCTGCTCACGGTTTTCTTAATCTGCATTCTTATAGAACTCAGAACCACCTGCCCTGGGGTGGCACCACTCACCATGGGCTGGGCCTTCCCACATCAGTCACTAATTAAGGCTTTCCTTATGCCCTATCTTATGAAAGGCATTTTCTCAGATGAGTTTCCCAACTCTCAAATGACTCTAGCCTATGCCAAGTTGACATACACTAACTAGTCCAATATCTAAAGTTCCATTAAACATGCAAAATAAAATAGATGCATGAGATTCCCACTTTTATTGGACAAACCAAGTTGGACACCAGAAGAAAGCAAGGTGATGTTCAAATTGGTTGCTTCATTGAGGGCACATGCATTGTCATTTCTTCAATGCTACCATCATGCTGACTTACAACTCAGGACCATCTGTGATGTACAGGACAGAGGTGATTGACAGTATTCTTACTCCTTAGCTTGTCTGTCTGTGAGGATGGCTCAGAAACCCAACCCATTATGGTTTGGTTGCAACAAATGTTTTAATAAACAGTGGGAGTTGGCAGACTTGGAAATCAGATTAGAATTGGGTTTAGAATACCCAAAGGCTTAGTGAGGGAGGAATCACAGTGGACTTAAGAGATAAGCATAACTTGACACCATACAAAGGGCATGGCTCTCATTTCCCTGAGAGAATAAGCACTGTGGTGAGCATGGGTGGCTTAACACTAGCTGGGAAACTATTAGTGGCTTGCTACGTCTTGTAGCACATGGGAGGATACGAGCTTAGGGATGAGAGAGGAGAACCAGGTCACAAATAGCTTGTCATCCATCCTACAAGTGGTTTGGGAATACTCAGTTATGGGATCTTATAAAGGGAAACAGAGTTGGATAGTCAGTTTAATTGGTAGCATATATTTGGCATTTGTATTATTGAGACCAATTCTATTACCATATTGTCCATTTAAAGAACTATTCCCAGTATTTTTATTGGGCCAATAAAATGACACATTAATATGGCCCTTTATTTTCCTTGTGTATAAGTGGCCTTGGATATTATTTCAATATCAACCTTTCAACAATTACTTTCTATTCTAAAACACCCCAGTGTAGCATTAAAATGTACAGAGTGTGCAGTGCAAGTGACCTTGAGTTCCAGAAACTTTGATGATGCCCAAGAAGGGATTTCTAATAACTTTTGTAAATTGGTCTAACAAAAAATACAGACTTGTGTGTGGTTCTATGTAGAAATTTGTAGCTTACAAATATGAATAACTAAACTCTAATTAGAAATGTTGTATTTGGTCATTTAAAAATGTTTATGAAGGAGAGACCATTTCTCTGAGGGTTTGAAGTGGTGTTCAGTTGCAAGAGTATGCTGACCTTCAAAATCCATGCCAACTTTGATAAATATCATAACCTTCACCCTCCTTGGAGGAAAATTAATATTCTAGCTGATGTACAGAGTGATTTTTCACTAGTGTGTTGATCGTTGGAAGGGACACAAGGATTTTTTTCTGGATGCTGAGTGATCTGTTTCCACAACCATGTGACCTGTGGCACCACCACCCCCACTTCCCCACCCTGCCACCACCAAACACAATTCACTGTTGTACAGGCTAATTTTTAAGATTAAAAAGTCTCCATGAAGTTGCTTATTTATAAAAACCTAAGCATAGTATGTATCCACTCATAAGTGAATACTAGAAGTAAAGCAAAGGATAACCAGATAACAACCCACAACTCCAGAGAAGCTAGCTAACAAGACTCAAAGAGGGACTCATGGATCACCATGGGATGGAGAAATAGATGAAATCTCCATGAGTAAACTGGGGATAAGGGTTGGGCAATGGAGGGTAGGGGTGGGGAATGAGAACATAAGGGAATGGGATGGTCGAGCTGGAACAGGGATGGAGTGGGAAAGCAAGGAGAGAGATACCATGATGGAGGGAGATATCATGGGGATAGAGAGAAACCCAGTGCTAAGGAAGTTGCCAGGAATCCCCAAGGATGACCCCAGCTTAGACTACTAGAAATAGTGGAGAGGGTGCCTGAACTGAATTGGCTTGCCCCTGTGATCAGATTGGTAAATACCCTAGCTGTCATCACAGAGCTTTTCTCCGGTGCCTGATGGAGGCAGATGCAGAGATACACAGCCAAACACCAGGCAGAGCTCCAGAAGTCCAGTCGGAGAGAGAAGAGGGATTCTATGAGCAAGTGCATCAGGATCATGATGGAGAAACCTGCAAAGATGACCAAACCAAACTAGTGGGAACTCATGAAATTTGGTCAATGGCTGTGGAGTCTGCATGGGACTGGACTAGGCCCTTTGTATGGGGAGACAATGGTATAGCTTGATCTGCTTGCGGGGGGCTGCTGGCAGGTAGAAACAGAATCCATCCCTGGTGCATGAGGGGCCTTTTTGGAGCCCACTACCTATGTTGGGACAGCTCGTGCAGCCTTGAGGCAGGGTGAAGGGCTTGGACTTGCCTCTACTAGATGTGCTTCGCCTTGCCTTCTTGTGGGGTGAAGTGGGGGATGGGTTGAGGGGGAGACGGGGGCGGGGGAGGCTGGGTGTGTGGGAGGAGGAAAGAGGGGTATCTTTGATTGGTGTATAAAATGAATAAAAATTTTTTCTTAATTAAAAAAATAATGAAGAAAAACTAAGTAAATTCTCAAATTCTGAGGGAACCCATCAAACCAATAAGACAAAGACTGTGTTATTTTTAAACTCTGTCCATAGTTTGCACCCAAACCTCAGTTCCTGTCTCCGTAGGTCAGAGGGTGTGAGACACAGGTGGAAATTCACAGATAACTGAACTTTTCTTCCCCATTCTCTCTCACAGATGTGTTTTTCAACTTTGGATATGAGGGAATGAAACTCTCCATTTAACCACAGTAGTGATCTATATTTAGAATAGGCTTGACAGGTTGGAATGAAAAAATAACCTGTTTCTTGAATAAAACACATTCACCTTCAAAAGCGTCTAGAGGCTTGACTGGAAAAATAATTGGGATTCATTAGACAAGGTTGTTTTCTTTAATCAAGTGCAGCTTCGGTGGTAGTAGATTAGGAACATTCATGTTTTATATCCAGCAGGTCACTTGAATCAACCTAGAGATCTGTGGGATGCTTAGGGGAATGTGTCAAAGGGAATCCAAAACCTCTTGCCCTAGCACAAGTAACAAGTGTTCGAGAAGTGTTTCCTGGCAATTTAGTACCATTTGCAAAGTCAAACAAAAGGAAACAAGTACACACACATGCAGTGTCTCTGTCTCTGTCTCTCTCCCATCACACACACATATACAACCTCTCTCTCCCACTCTCTGTCTCTCTTTTTCTCTTACACACATATGCACACACATAAATTATTATTATTCACATTTTGAATGTACATGAATTACAAGGTACTGCAATATAAGATGTGGCTGTTGAATAACACCATATTAACCCTTAGCTACTTCAAGTCAGTAATTTGAGAATTGACTCCACTTGTCTCTTCAGGGACTAAAACAGTATCTTAGTTCATGCTTAAGAAAAACCTCCTGGTGAGTGCCTATATTTTTTGGTAGTCTCTCCAGAATATTTTCCCCTAAATGTCCCTAGGTAAAAACAAATACAGGTATTATTTAGTGACACAATTGCAATCTTAGCTCTTGAGGGACTCAGGCAGAAGAACTATTTCAATAAACTAGGAAAAAATTTTAAACAGCCCATAGTTGTGGAAGCCTTGAAGATAATAGTTAAAACTCACCACTCAATCTGAAATATCTAAATGTATAGAGAATATCCCTAGCAGCTGCATCTTTGTCAAATGACCTTGATTCCCTGAAATAAAAAAAAAAAAAATTGACTCACAGGTGTTATCAAAACCATTCAGATTTTATTTTTACTGGGAATTCAAACTTTGGAGATTGGAAACTCTTTTAAGTGTTCTGTTGGCTTGCCTTAACGTAACTATAAGTCTACAGACCCTAGTTCTTTGTTACAGTGGCCTGGGTCATATTACACAAAGATTAACAGTGTAACTTTGAATTTCTTAAGTAATTCCACACTCTTTCAAGGAAAAGATTCATTTTTGGCTCATGCTGAAATTTAGTGTGTGTGCAAGTGTGTGTGTATGTGTGTATGTGTGTGTGTGTGTGTGTGTGTGTGTGTGTGTGTGTGTGTGTGTTAGAGAGACAGAGACAAAGAGACAGAAAGTAAACATTATGAGGAAATCAAGTACCCTGCTCTATCACTCTCCAACTCACTCTCTCTTTTTTTATGTTCTTATATATTTTCTTTTTTTAAAAATTTATTTTATTTTATTTTACAATATAATTCAACTTTATATATCAGCCATAGATTCCCCCATTCTCCCCCCTCCCGCCCCGCCCCCTCTCCCCGGTCCACCCCCCATTTCCATCTCCTCCAGGGCAAAGACTCAACCGAGGATTGAGATCAACCTGGTGGACTCAGTCCAGGCATGTCTAGTCCCCTCCTTCCAGGCTGAGCCAAGTGTCTCTGCTAAGCCCCAGGTTTCAAACAGCCAATTCATGCACTGAGCACAGGACCCGGTCCAACCGCCTGTATGCCTCCCACACAGATCAAGCCAATCAACTGTCTCACCCATTCAGAGGGCCTGATCCAGTTGGGGGCCCCTCAGCCATTGGTTCACAGTTCATGTGTTTCCATTCGTTTGGCCACTTGTCCCTGTATTCCATCCAACCCTGGTCCCAACAACTCTTGAGACATTGTGTGTGACTCAACCTGGACCTCAAAGGCCAGCAACCCCAATGATGCTCTGTCACTTTCTACTCTGGCCCTAGAGCACTGGGATTACAGGTGCACAAGGTCATGCCAGGCTTTTTACATGGGTGAGTGCTGGGGATTTGGAATGTAGCCCTCATGCATGTGCAGCAAGTTCTCCTACACAGTGAGACATCTCCCTGGGGGCATTTATACATTTATACACTGCCAGCATTAGTCAACACTTAATGAGAGTAGAAAGATGAAGAGTTAGCTCCACAGGTAGTTCATGAAAGAGTCACAGGACTTACAATTTCTAAAGGAATAGTTTGGGACACTCATGCTGTAGAATTCAGGTTAAAATAAGTTAGCCAGTTTTGTTAACACCACATTTATACAAAACACCGATAAATTTTCAATTAGATTGAGATGATCACTCCCCTACTCTATGCAACTGCAGACAAACAAGAACTTTTTATAGGGAAACTGATAAACTGACATGATCTCTTACCCATCGAAAAGACAGATGAAATGTGAAAAGAAAGCAAAATCTCATCACCGATCAAGAGATAAATCAGAGTAAAAAAGTAAACCCAGAATAGATCCCTATGTCAGAATTACCAAACAAGGGCATTAACTTCAACAAATCTAATAAATAAAATAAAGACAGGCCGGTAAAAGTGGATAATACACACACACACACACACACACACACACACACACACACACACACACGAAGAATTTTTTATGTTCAAGTAAACCTTAATTTTGTAAACCAAAAGAAGTGACCTTGTTTCTTACTAATTTTATGTATAATCACAAAGGGAAAAAAGAAAAAGAATTCCACTACAGCAAACTGTGAAATGTATTTCATTCAAAAAGAGGGGAAGAACTTGAACTTTACTCAGTAGACTTGTTTTTGATACTGATATTATAATTATTAATATTTTTTGTCTTACAAAGTAAATCTAATAAATAATTCTACCGTATTATTGGAAGTTAAAAGTCTCAATATGGTAAGATCAAATTCATAATGGGATTGCAAGCTTGTACAGTCACTTTGGAAATCAATATGGTGCTTTCTTAGAAAATTGGGAATCAGTCTCCCCCAAGATCCAGCTATACCACTCTTGGGCATATACCCAAGGAATGCTCAATCATACCACAAGGGCGCTTGTTCAGCTATGTTCATATCAGCATTGTTTGTAATAGCCAGAACCTGGAAACAACCTAGATGCCCTTCAACTGAAGAATGGATAAATAAACTGTGGTACATATACACAATGGAATACTACTCAGCAGAGAAAAACAATGACATCATGAGGTTTGCAGGCAAATGGATGGATCTAGAAAAAATCCTCCTGAGTGAGGTAACCCAGACTCAGAAAGACAAACATGATATGTACCCACTCATAGGAGAATACTAGTTGTGGAACAAGGATGACTGGAAGGCTACTCACAACACCAGGGAGGCTACCTGGAAAACAGGACCCCAAGAAAGACATGGGGATCGCCCAATGATGGAGAAATGGATGAGATCTACATGAACAGTCTGGATGTGAGTGGGGGTAATGAGGGGCGAGGGGCGAGGAAAGAGAACTTGGGGGAGCAGGAGATCCCAAATGGATCAAGGACAGAGAGGGAACACAAGGAATATTCATGGTAAATGAAGACCACATGAGAATAGGAAGAAGCAAAGTGTTAGAGAGGCCCACAGAAATCCACAAAGATGCTCCCACAATAGACTGCTGGCAATAGTCGAGAAATAGCCCGAAATGACCTACCCTGGTGATAAGATGGCCAAACATCCTAATTGTCGTGCTAGAAACCCCATCCAGTGACTGAGGAAACTGGATGCAGATATCCACGTTCAGGCCCCAGGTGGAGCTCCGGGAGTAAAATTGGCGAGAAGGAGGAGGGTTTATGTGAGCAAGAATTGTTGAGACCAGGGATGGATGGAATACAGGGACAAGTGGCCAAACGAATGGAAACACATGAACTGTGAATCAATGGCTGAGGGCCCCCCAACTGGATCAGGCCCTCTGAATGGGTGAGACAGTTGATTGGCTTGATCTGTGTGGGAGGCATCCAGGCAGTTGGACCAGGTCCTGTGCTCAGTGCATGAATTGGCTGTTTGAAACCTGGGGCTTAGCAGAGACACTTGGCTCAGCCTGGAAGGAGGGGACTAGACCTGCCTGGACTGAGTCCACCAGGTTGATCTCAATCCTCGGTTGAGTCTTTGCCCTGGAGGAGATGGAAATTGGGGGTGGGCCAGGGGGAGGGGGGTGGGGCGAGGGGGGGGGAAATGGGGGAATCTATGGCTGATATATAAAGTTGAATTATATTGTAAAATAAAATAAAATAAATTCAAAAAAATTCATAATGGGATCCAGGGAGTAAGAAATAAACTCAAATTACTAGGTTTGAATTACAGGTTATGGTGACTTGAGTGAGAATGACCCAGAGGCTCATGTGTTTAAATGTTTGGTCTCCAGATTGTGGAACTCTTTGGAAAGGATTAGGAGGTGTGGCCTTGTTGGAGATGGTGTGTCACTGAGAACAGGATTTAAGATTTCCAAAGTCCATGCCAGGTCTAGTCATCCGTCTGTCCATCGGTCCATCTGTCCATCTATCTATCTATCTATCTATCTATCTATCTATCTATCTATCTATCTATCTATCTAATTATCTATCTATCCATCCTCCTAACTATCTGTCCATCCCTCTGTCTGTCTGTCTGTCTATCTATCTATCTGTTATCTCTACACTGTGGTTGTGAATCAAGATGTGAGCTCTGGGCTGTTCTTTACTCCATTATAATGAACCATAGCCTCTGAAATCATAAACCCAATTAATCACTTTCTTCTATAAGTGATTGTCTTATCACAGCAATAGAACAGCAACTGAGCAGAGGAAATTTACAAGGTAATATAACAGGCTCACTCTAGTATTTAGTTTAGTTTCAGTGCCAATGACCAACCCTAAGACTTAGTACTCCTATCTTTTTCACAATAAAGGTAGGGTCCCTGAAAGCACAGTCCATGCCAGGCTTGAAGTAGGGAATCTAGAAAGAGCCCCAAATTTAATAAACAATAGATGCATAAGACAAAAATTCGACTATGGCCAGTTGATGTTTCAAATAACCACTTTAAATTGCTTACATGTTAAAAAGCATATTGCCAGTGACATACAATTTACACTGAAAGAAAAGAAATTAACATGTCCATAATATTAAAATATGTCTTTTTAAGGAAATAAGAAGGCAAAAGAAAATGAAATTTATTTTTAATGGAGAAATTCTTATTCATAAGCCTAAGAAGTAATGACAGGTTTGATATTCTCATTTCATATTCTACAAAAGTACTCAAGGAAAGATATTAAACTATCATATATATCTCTGAGGGTCTGAATATTCACAAAATTTCAAAGTATCATTCAATTTGCCATAGTAATAACAATATGTGTGTATATATACATATATATATACATATATATGGTTTTAAGATAGTCCATTTAATAAACACACACACATACACTTATAAAAATAGAATGGATAACTCTGCAGACTGCATTTTACACTTACACAAGTGATTCAAAATACAACAGGATGAATTGCTGTCCTGAGCTTTTCATCTGTTGAAATGGAAAGTGTGTGTCATTCCTTATAAAATATTCAAGAATATTCTCTGTATCTAAGAGTGAGCCATTACACACATACATATTGTAAACACAATAATGTTGGATGTTGTAGAAAATGAGTTTTCTTGATTAAATAAGTCTCAAGATGTCTGACATGACAATTCAGATTTATCCTTGATGAGAGGTCATGCCGGGGAACAGAAGGCAGTTGAGTATAGATTACACATTAAATAACATTATTGTATGCAAAGGGTCCTGGGCATTGTGATGCAGTTTTGAACGTGTAGGAAACAGGAGAGCGCACGTGGTGATCTTAGGTATTAGCAGCCACTTGCTTTCAAATAGCTCAGAATAAAAATCTGTTTTGGGGCTTGTGTTTATGTGCCATGTGGCTGTGACCTTCCTAGCTATAATTAACTGCACAGAAGTGGAGACAGAACAAATGTACTAGAATAATAACTAGGGAGCCTGAATTGAGGTTGACACACTTTTTCTCAGTTGGGACATATGGCAAGTGTTTTAGGCTTGGTGCCCCATATGTTCTTCCTTACAGTGATTCAACTCTGTCCTGGAGTACAAAACCAGCCACAAACAATCCATTAATGAAAGGCATAGCTTTGCTCAATCCAACTATTCACCAAAGCAGGTGATGAGATCAAATGGTCCAAGAGCTATATCTTCCAATTCCATGACTTCTGTGAGCATTCACGAATGCTCATTTTTCATTAATGAAGATTTGGAAACACTTTAAAATAAGAAGACAATTGGAAAGGCGTGCTCTGTTGGAACAGATTTAAGTATTTGAAGTTATTTGGTGAAAATGAAAACATTTAATAAGAATCCTTGTAGACTTTGTGTGCTGTGATGTCTTTGTTCTTTTCGGCAGGCTAAAGCAGAGAAGGTCACAGGCTGCTTAGAGTGAGGTCTTTAGAGACAAATGAGCAGCATCACTAGGCAGACAAGGAACAGAGTTCTCTCAGCATCACACATGCCCTAACCCTGAGGTTCTTGTTCACAAACTTAAAATTATTAGTAATGATGAAGACAAGAAGGAGAAGAAGAAGAAGAAGAAGAAGAAGAAGAAGAAGAAGAAGAAGAAGAAG
>CABHPQ010168355.1:0-14036 GCA_902168405.1 Peromyscus aztecus | reverse complement strand
ATGGATGGATGGATGGATGGATGGATGGATGGATGGATGGATGGATGGATAAATCATGGATCAATAGAAATATAGACACAACCAGATGTAGAGACCAAGATAGGAAAAAATACTGGAGAGAGATTTACTTATCTTAGAGAATTATAATTTTGACCAAATAGTATATGAGAGATAATGCAGAGAGCAGCACACCACAAAAAATACAGACACAAGACCACTTGTGAGATGGAGTGGCAGGCACGCATGTATCTAAAGAACAAAGGGATAATAGAAGTAGTCTCTTGGTTTAAAAGAAATGGGTGAGACCTGCAGCAGACCACAGGAGCTCATGGTGTGCTGTATTTGTTTGTTGCTGTCAAATGAAAAGCCTCAAAGTGTATCATTTATATATGGAGACAGCTGGATGAGCCAAGTTAAAAATACTCTGTTACAACAGGAATTGAAAAAGATCAATTTTAAAGCATGGTCAACCCAGTCAAGTGCCAAATTTGCGGGAAACAATGAAGAAATAATAGACTAGATATGGGCAATGTGGATGTTTTCTAAGTGTCAGAGGAATATGAGCCATGTTTGGCAAAAAAAAAATGTGGTGTTGAGTCCTTAAGAAACTGTAATTGGCAGAGTGTTGTAACCTGTAGTATAGCACTAGGAATAGCTGCACTGTAGAGGCTGAATTGGGGTCAGCCTGGGCTAACAGACATACTCTGTCTTATAAAGCCAAAAAGATAAAAATTGAAAAGAAAGAAAAATCAGATCCTGTTCAGGGAAGGAGAAGTTCTCTAAAATTGTATTAATCTTCAATATAATAGAAAACCACTTCAATGAAAAATGGTCTGAAATAAAGTGGATTTACCCACAAACCCTTTCATACATCCTGGGTCACTTTAATACAATTCACTCTCATACTCTGTTTACTTGAGATGACACAAAAGATATGAGATCTCTCTTGCTCTCTTTTTGGTGGTACATTGTTGTGTGCTGAATTTCTTAATGGGAATAAGTTGTTAATTCGTTCAATGTATAGTTTTTTAAGTTTTGATCTGTGTTATGGACAATAAATGTTAGGAGATAGGTGTGTATTCTTTCCAGTAAAGACAATTTATAAATGTTTCTTGTGAAACTGTTGTTTTAATCAAGTAATTATTCATGATTTGACATGTAACTCTGATGGTCTTTATTTCCACAAATCTATTTACCTAGCAGGTCAATCCTGCTAGAACAATATATTTTCAGGGAGAAGTGCTGTTATTTCCAGCAGTAATTGATTACCTGAAGAAATAGCCCTACTTCTTATCATGGGTGGTTTTCAAGATGTTAGTAAAATTATTCAAAATCATAAAAACCTGGGAACCCAGAGTCTGCTTTTCCACAGATGGAAATGTGCTTTAAACTATTTTATGTTAAGATTATATAGTTTTGACTCTGGGGCACTCTCATATGACAGACTCAGAAACAACACAGGTTTGTGTCTTCAGTTAATGATTTCCTAGAGGTAAGTAGAGTCACAATTCCTTATTCCTTGACCTCACAAACCTCTTGCACAGACCGTCATCAACAACAATAAAAAAGACAACACCATCCCTTCCAAAAGTGCTACTAATTAAAGTCCTAGAATGCCTTTGTCCTTTTATTTGTCCAAGTACCCTAGGTATCCAGAGAGGTTAGCAAGTTAGGTAAGTCTGGCACAGCCCATAGAACATGCTAGAACTTCCTATAAAGAAGACATGTAAAATATAGAAAAAAATATTATGGCAATAAAATAGTGTTCTTGGGTGTTATGCTGGCACACACTTACTTTTAATGTCAGCACTCAGGAGACAAAGACTAGCTTGATCTACACAGTGAATTCCAGGCCAACCAGGGGTATGTACTGAGACTCCATCCAATTATAATAATAATGATAATAATAAAGTAATCACAGCATCAGCTTTTATTCTTCTTTATCAAATCAAATTCCAGGACTCAAACTATTGATCACCTTGACTAAGTTATTTACAGTTCTCTCTTAAAGATTTCAGTATAGAATTTGCAAACATTTCTTGGTGATTACATTTTAGCATAGAAAGCAGAATACTAATGCCCTCAGGATGCTGCATGCATGTGTAGGGTCTCTGGAGTAAACAGTTGGGCCTGAAGTTAGCTCTTTCACTCTTTTATCCTGATTATTTTAAGGAAATATGTTGCATGTATTTGATAGCTTTAAAAAATGATTTAGTATTCCTAACAGAGAAACTGGTCTCAGGATCAATGTATAAGCAAAAATATTTGACTAGTAATATCTTCAATTGCATTTGTTTAATCCTTAGCTATTGACAAGTGTGAAAATGACATCACTTTTGAAATTAAAATAAATCAAAGTTCAGTACAAATGATGAAGTAGTACAGAGGAAGAAGATTAAGTTGGTTGTGTACCAGTTCCTCTGAATTGAAACATTTCATGCTGGAGGGAGGAAGGAGGAGGGATGCTAACAGAAACTCAGCTGACTCCAGTGGCTCTCCTGATGGTTATACTGCTGGGGAAGACTCTCAGTGCAGCTGCCTGCACCTAGAGCAGGTTCCTCCACAGATGAGACTTCTGAGCACTGTCCTGATGGTCGGGTGGCTTGGCAGTGATACAACTGTTTTTGAGTCACTCAACCCTAGCTATGCATTCGTAAGAAGCCAATAAACTCACTGGCTTATCACACTTCACTTGGGTGGAATCATTTATTTGTTTGATTTTTGGTGACTTCTCTGGAGTGAACAGGCTAAATATTTATTCCTTTCTGTCCAAGAAAAGCCATGCTACACTGGCAATGTTCATGCAGTATGGGGTATACACTGAGAGCTAGAGGTAGAATTATCAGCTTCCTTGTAAGATGTAAATGTAGCAACAATCAGAATGTGGGTTATATTGAGATAAAGAGAAAGGTAAAATTACAACAATGGTTCAGAGCAAACATAGAAATAGTAGCTTAGATTTGAACTATCAAGCAAAAAATGTAATGTTTTGTGAATATACTTGGCAGTTAAGAATATTGCTAATCCAAACTGATTTCTTGACTAATATGTACCGTATGATAGTTCCGATGCTAATTTTATATGGATTGCATGTTAAAAATGAGGTATTTAATGAGTTGCATTAAATTTTATAAAAATTGGTTTCCCCTGGAACTGGCATGATGGCTTAGTAGGTAAAGGCATCTACTGTCAAGCCTGAGAACTGAGCTCCATACCTGGAATCCATGTGGTGAAAGGAGAGAATCCACTCCTGTAAACTGTTTTCTGAACTCCATACACACATGAGCAGACACGTACAACATAAATGTTGTTCAATTATTTTTCAAATTGTGTATAAGCATTTTTAAAATAGGGTTAGCCACTGAAAGCATGAAATTGTGCATCGTATCTGCTGGTATTAGTTCAGGCAGTGTTCCTTCAGTAGGCCAGGAGTTCCAAGTCTTTCTAAGCACCTACACACTCGTTCAGTCCCACCTTACAATCTCATATATCCTCTATTCTTGTGAAGATTGGTATGTGCAGATATTTTCATACAAAAGAGCCCTTCAAAGTATATTTTCTAACAGTCCATAAATAATTTCAAATCAGACACATTATGGATCAACATTGAAAAATTTCCCAGCTAATGGGTGATTTGAGACATTTTGACCCTCAGTGGGGCAACATTTGTCATGCAGCCTTGGGTAACTACACACTGTGATAATGTATACTGATGTTACTAGAAAGTCTGGTGTGCACATTCATTACTTTAATCAAACATCTTTCAAAAATCCCTCTATTCTATTTTTGGGGGATCATAGTAAATGTATAATTTTAGATCATTTTTCTTTTTTTGCATAACGTATCAGTTAAATATTTCCAAGTATCTCTTTGTCAAAGGAAGCACTATTTGGCACTGGGATTTTATGTATTATTTCTTTTAGATTTACTTTATTTTATGTGTATGAATGTTTTGCCTACATGTATGCCTGCACACCATTTGCATGCCTGGTGCCAAGGAGGTTAGAAGAAGGTGTCAGAGTCCCTGGAGCTGGAGTTACAGGTGGCTGTTCTCTGCAAGAGAAGCAAATTCTTGTAACTGCTAAGCCATATCATACCTTTCTTACATGAGTGGAAGAATCAGGAAAGAGTTAATGAAAGTAGTTTTTGAAGATCTGTGGAACTATGAAGTTTAAACACCTTGAGGATGTGTGGCAACGCTGAAATTTACCCAAGCATCTGTGTAAATGTTCAATGGCTTTACCACAGCAAGCCTGGCGATCAAACCAGTCTTCAAGTGTGTATTTAACAGGACAATTCCAATTTCCAGTGATCCTCACAGAAAGAAATGTCTTCCACTCACTCACTGTGCTTCGATTTGTGACAAGACACAATCTACCCTTTCTTAAGCCTCTTCACACTTTAATAGTCACTGCTATTTATATTGGCAGGGAAAGAATGGAAAATTGTCTGTGAAAGGCTATGCTAATCTATGCAAATAGTCCCCAATTGATGTGACTACTTATGTGGCTTAGAAGGGACCTATTAAAAAATACAGAGAGAGAGAGAGAGAGAACAGAGAGAAAAGCAAACAAGCCTCACGTTATTCTCATTCCCTTCGCTTGCTGAGTGTCATTCGGCTGTTCTCAAGAATAAACAGGACACTTTGATTTTACTCAGAATATTTTCTGACAGCTGAAAACTTAACAAACTACCCAACTACTAGCTTTCTTCAGTTTAGACTTCTTTGAGGCAATTTTTGTACTTTCTAGATAATTCCACACTAGCATGTAGTAATAAATTATTAATATATGGAGGAACATTTTGTTTTCATCATGAAAAGCAAGATCTTTTTTTTTGGAAAGCAATAGGCTGTTCAGTAGCTCTGCATGTCTAACCATTAGATGACTTTTATTCCGATGATCATTCTCTGTGTTAACTGGTGCTACCAGAAAGACAGTTGAAAAATATTTTAATTAACATTTTTCCTTTATTTTACATACTGACCACAGTTTCTCCTCCCTCTTCTTCTCCAGTTCCCTCTCCCTGACTCCCATCTACCCCCCTCCCCATCCACCCATTCCTCCTCTGTGTCCATTCAGAAAGGGGCAGGCCTCCCATGGGCTTGAACATAGCATGGCACATCAAGTCCAGGTAGGACCAAGCTCCTCCCCTTGTATAAAGGCTGGGCAAGGTAATCTTTTAAAGTGACAGTTAGATAGCAGATTAGAACCACATGACTAAAATTTTCTCTGACTCTAATTCTCAGACCAGATACTATCAAACAACCATAGGAGAGTGGAAACTGGAAAACCTTTGTAGAGGACAAGAATGTAAACCACAGACCAGGGCACAATATTTGTGCAGTGAGATCTGTGTGAGGACTGCTATCCAAACTACACAAAGAACATCTAAAATCTGACAATGAAAAGTCCAATTTAAAAACTGGGTAACACATTTAAATATACCTCACCAAAGAAGATGTTCAGATGACAAGTGTGCATTTGAAAAGATGACCAGCATGAAAGATGTCCAGTCCAGGGGACTTTCCAATGGAAAACCAGACTACCACTATACTTTATATGAACAGTCAGTCCCAGAACACTGACAATATCGAAGGCTAGTCATGGAGCATAGAAATTGGACGGCCACATACTTTGATGGTAGGGATGTAAAAATGGTACAATTGCTCGGCGAGATATTGTGGCAGTTTGTGGAAAAACTAAACTTATTTACATTCACCCGATCACGGAGTTGGCACATACCCAGTGAGGGGCATGGGACACTGGGATGGGGAAAGAAAGCATAATTAACCCAGGTAAAGGTTTTTTTAATTCGTTTTTATCCCCAGCATTAGTCAGTAAGTTTCCATTTCTTTGTGGTGTTTTGTCTACAGCAGTGAATTTCCATTTCCTTTCATGTGACATTTGCCTCTCAGTACTTGCTACACCACAAAGGGCAGAGAAGTTTTGTGTGCCCATGTTGACTCAATCAGCAATGCAATGGTCTCCATGATCATTTAAGGGGCTAGGCCCCAATACTTGCTATGGAAGGGGCACAGAGACAATTAGACCCATTAAAAAAGGGAGGGAGGGGGACTCATCATGTGGGACACCCTAAACCTAAATAAAAACCCAAACTCCCTTGAGCCAATAGTGTCCCCAGATCTGAGGAGATCCTTGTTTACCCCAAAACAAAACTTTTAAAGAAGTTGAGAAATAGAGGCACACTAAAGAAAATCAGAAAATTCAAAAAATGAGCAAAACTGTTCAACATTGTAAATTTTCATAATTTAAAGATAAGTCTATGATGTCTAAAAGGTAGTCCAAGAGAGAAAAGATTGAGGTGAGTTTCACTATGGGGAGGCTAAGACTCTGATCAGATTGGAAATGGATTCCCTTCTTGGAATCCCTTCCTGGAAGTCACTTCTGAAGAGTTCCACTCTAATTCTGTCAAACACACCCAGCAGCAATAAACAGCACTGGCTCTAAGGTGACTCAAGGATCCATCAGGACACATGGTTTGGCTTCAAGTTAGTATCATTGTCACATCTTCCCCTGTAATTCTACAGCAAGGAAAGATTCTGTTTTGTGGAGTTTGGGCCTTTCTCTAGTTTTCCTGAAAATAGAGAGAGAGTGAGATTCCTGTCTGAGTTGATCTGGCACTGTGCACACAGTACCACAAAGAAGTAACCAAACTAGCACAAGCGGTAGACAAAGAAGACCCTGAGGACACAGAACAGAATAGCATGACACTTGATGGTATTCCCCTTCCCTAGGTAGGTGCCCTGGTCCTTCCTTCCTCAGTGGATGATTTTCTGGGGTCACGGGGAGAATTAACAAAAATAGTATCAAGGAAAGTGCCCCCTGGCATGCCGGAGCCCATGAGAGCACCAGACTCTGCACACCTCCACTTTTCTCTTCTGCTGGTCTCTAAATTAGTGGGCTTACCAGGCACGGTCTTCGACTTCTATCAGGCTGCAGTCAAAACGAATGAACACAGTTATGAAGCTCGTAGGTCAGACACTAGACTTCCTCCTTCATTTCCTGGATGCTCATTTTCTATGTGTGCTCTCCTGACCTTCCCATGCCCTACAGTCGGGCCGCTGTTCCATCACTGTGCCTTATTTGAGACTTGGTCTCTCACTGAGACTGAAGTAGCTGGTGGCCAGCAATTTTCAATTTACGTTAAATAAGGGTGATTGTACTGTTTTCTGTTGGATGTTACTTTGTAAAGTTCTGAATTGGCCACTGTTTAACAAGACCTTAGAACATGTTTGTAGATATAGTTAATTATAATATAAGAGATTGATCAATATATAATATCAGGGTTTTTATATGTGGGAAGATATAAATAGAAAACTTAAAATAAATAACCAATTCAAAGTAATATAATGGGCAGAAATGTTAAATACATTTTCTTATTAAGAGGAGAAATAAAATCAAATTAAGATATTTACTTCATTCATGTTTTTATCTTTTATTTTCATCTTCAAATAATTACCTATATTCTAGGAATGCTTGATGGTATTTTAAAATCTATATTTGGCTATTAATCTCTTAATTAATTGGCTTATTTATCATGAGAGTAGATTGCTAATGATGTTTAACTTGCAAAGGAAATCTCTGAAAGGTTCACATTATTCTAGAGGTAATGAGAGAAATATTCAATTCAAATACGTGCTTGGTGGGTCCTTGGGGAACAATAGAAAACTGATGCAATATTGGGAATGCATGAGCTTCACACAACTCCTTAGAAACAACTTAAAGCACACTTCCCTAATGAGGACTGACAGGAGGTCCTCTTTAAACACCTTAGAATAAACTGAATTTATTCTTAAAATCAGGGCGTAAACAACTATACTCACATGATAGTTTAGTCTTTGTGCTGCTGTAAGTTTATCTGTAACAGTAATTTATAAAAAGAATAAATTTACTTCTTAAATATGGAAGCTAGAAGTCCAAGAACTGGCTATCACCAGGTGTCTAGTGAGACTGGACCTCTTTTCTTGCATGACGGGTCCTTGAAAGAACTGCATTCTTCTAAGGGGACACATGCTATGCCTGTAGATGGTCACACGGCTAAAACAGCAACACAGTGACAGCTGTGTAGAGTCTCTTTTCCAGAGCTTGCTTTATTTTATTTTATTTTATTTTTAAATTACATTAAATTTACTTATTTTATGGTTATGGTGTTTTATCAGCAAGTATGTTTGCATACCATATCAGTGTCTGGAGCCTATGGAGGTCAGAAAAGGGCATTGTGTCCTGTGAAACTGGAGTTACAGATGGTTGTGAACCACCATATGGATGCTGAGAACTGAACCTCGAACCTCTGCAAGAACAGTCAGTGTTCTTAACTGTTGAGTCATCTCTGTAGGCCTTGTCCAGAACTTCTAATACTACTCATGAGGTAGGTGCTCTCAGATTTGATGACCTTCCAAAGGAACCATCCCTGTACACTGTTGCCATGGAGTCATATTTTTAATAGAGTGTCTTTGTGTAGGTAGAGGTGTGTGTGTGTGTGTGTGTGTGTGTGTGTGTGTGTGTGTGTGTATGTAATGTATCTCAACATATCTACCCCTCACTCACCCACTCAAATTTCCCTCAAGAACCCATCATATCCCTCTCTCCCAACTTTGTATTCTTCTTTTGAATTATTTATATATTTGTTTGTTTAACCCACTGCCCATAAGCAAATGAATGTAGAATCACTCATTTAGGCATGGTCAATCTCCTAGTGGCCACATTACCAAAGAAAAGTGATCCTCCCTCCTACAGCAGCCATCAACTGCCAATAGCGTCTGTTGGGAGTAGGGCCTCCAGAGCCCCTCCTTGTTCATGATGGATGTTTTAACTGGCTCCGTCTTGTGCAGGCAAACACAGCTGCTGTGAGCTCAGGTGTGCAGCAGCCATTTCATCAGGTTCCTCCCATCTTCTCTCTCAAGCTCTTCTGTCCCCTTTTTGAAAGGACTTTACATCTTACAGAAGAGACACATCTTTGTCTGTTTTGCTCTGTCCACAATAGCCAAAGGTGGCATCACCTGCGTGTCTGTCACCTGACAAACGGATAATGGTAATGAGCTGCATACTCACAATGGAATATTACTCAGTTGTGAAGAAAACTGAAACCATAAAACTCATAAAGGTACTGATGGGTAAAGTCTCCTTTGGAATTATTGGCCAGCACAAAAATCCATCATTTTAAATTTGATAACATGCTGTATCTCCCATTTAACTATACACTTTGATTCTGGGGTGATGAACAAAGTTACTAATGAGAATCATCCCACTCTACCACACCATCTTTGTACTATACTCAAGAAAGACACATACCTAACTTTCTCAACACTACACAAGGTACAGAAATTAGTTAATTGAAAGGGCACAGTGATTTGTCTACCAGCTCTACTGTAAACTTTGATAGCCCCAAATTATTGAATTTTACTCCTGTCAACATCTTTAGAAGCAAGAACAGATGCTCAGGCTGCAGATTGCACACTAAAGAGTCTAACAAGATGAAAAAGTATGAATATAAATTTTACCTTATCTTTCATGTTTTAAGATGGAATTTCCTTGGAGATTGTGTTTAGAAGGCTACTGTAAGTGGGATGAGTCTAAATGCGCACATTTAATTTTACTTATTGCATGTTGTGTCTCATTAGAAACAGCTCTATGGTACAGTTAGATTTCAGCAATAAGTAGTTTTTCTTTGTGGGAAAACGTGATTTAATATTTTACCCATTTTTTTAAACTGACAAAGGTGATTCTTAGCTTGAGATACAGCTATTTGAAATCTCTCAAACTTCAAAAACATGATCCCTGCAGCTCATAAAAATTGTGTAGAAGTCTATCATTCTGATGAAGTTATGATATTGCTACAATAGATTTTATAAGCTCTGCTTTGCAGCTCATCTGAAACAGTCGCTGAGATATGACTGAGCTCATCAAATTTCCCTTCCCTAACTGTCAAAGAAACATTTCTTATTTAGAGTAAGGCTGGATATTAATTCTTCACATTAAAAACTTCAAATATTTTGTATTGGAGAGACTTGGAATATTACTACAGAAATGGAAACACTTCAAAGCATATCAGTTATATATATATAATATATAATGCATAATATATATTATATATAATTATATATTATATATATAATGTCAGGATTAAATAATGTCTTTACAAACTAAGATAACTGATTTATGTGTTTAGGCCCAACCTAAGCTTCGTTAAATAGAGACACATGAATTAAAGTTTCTTTTTCTCCTGTATATCAAGAAGCAGAAAGAGTGTTGAAGTTATGCTGTGGTGTTCTCCTTGGCTTTGTGCAGCCCAGTTTCTGCCACTTCTCAATGGGTAGAAAGGAAAAAGAGAAGTGGAAGCTAATTTGTGATGGGTTTAAAGGCAGACATTACTAGCAGCATTTGTATACCTTTGATCAAAGCATACTTACATGGCTGCATTTAATACTGAGGAAAACTGGATTTATGGCAGTTTCCATACTGATTAGTAATGATGCCCACTGTAAAATACTTTAATATGTAATTAAAATAGACTTGTTTCATATCAAACATGTATTCTGAGTAAAGAATATAGGGTGCTTGTCCTTTTGACACAGTTGAGAAAATATGTTGGATATGAGGAATGGGTCACATACAAACAGCTCTCTTTGCTCTGTCACTCTGATAGAGAGAGAGGAGAGTTGTGCATGTGCATGCATGTGGAGGCCTGAGGATGGTATCTGGGGTCTTGCCCTACCAGTCTCTACTATATACATTGAGGCCAGGTCTCTCACTGAACCTGTAGTTTCCCATTTCAGCTAGTCTGGCTATTTCGCTTGCTCCAGGATTTCCCTGTTTCTGCCTTCTATATAGTGGGATGACAGAGGGCTGTCAAACTCATCCATGAGGTCTGGGAATCCAAACTCTGGTACCCAAGCTTACATGGAAACTGCTTTACTAAATGAACTAACTCCACAATCAACAAATAAACTTTTATATTTTTCTCAAGTAGTTTACTGGATTTTCTGAGAGCTAATCTCAAACTAGGAGCATCCCAGGAAAGGAAACATGAAATATATTAAAAGAAGTGATGTTGGGTGAGTGTAATATCAGTTGCTCTCCTTGAGCCATTTAATAATAAACTATTCTAAGCATTTTCTGTGTAGCTATTATCCATTTACAACGGTAGGTAAAGTAAGGACTCCTTAGGAATATAAAATAAGAGAATCATCTACTCCCCGCAAATAGTATGATGTGACAATAGGTAGTATCTTGTTCAGAAAGCATTTCATTAGCAATCAGGAATAAGAGCATACTGTCTATTCTCGCCACTTCTATGCACCATGGCAATATTTCGTGGTGCAAAATGAATTTACAACATTCAGTAGTAGCTTTATATTTTAGCAACAATTATGAAAGAGAGAGAGAAATGGAGACAATCATACCATTCCCATTAACACAAAATTAAAACGAAACATTCATGAATAAACTAATGAAGGGAATGAAATAACTGTGTGTTAAAAACTATGTAGGACACTGATGAAAGAATTGGAAAAAAACACATTGTAGATAGAAAGATTCCCTGTACCATGCATTAGAAGACTTAAAGTTGTCAAAATGTTTGTACTTGCCAAAGCAATATAAAAAACTTTTAATTCCTATATTTTTAAAAAAAGTGAAGTTTTTTACTGAAACAGAAAAAGTACTGAAGTCTACATAGAACCAGAAGCAACCCTAACTGGAAGACCAATCCTGAGAAGAAAGAAAAACACCTGGACTATCAAGATGTCAAACTACATTACAAAGCTGCAGTTGTTCATGTATCATGAGGCCAGCATAAAAATGAGTCACGTGAAGTTATAGGCTAGATCCCAGAAATTAATCTACACAACTGTGACTAATGAGTCATCAACAAAGGTGCCCAGAGGATAAGACAGAGAAAATACACTCTTTAGGAAACAGTGTTAGAATAAATGGACATTTTCAAGTAGAGAAAAAAAATGTCAGACACATGTTTCTCCACGTAAAGGGCAATCAACTAGGGCAGATCAGAGATTTCCATCATGAAACTGTGAAACTCCCGTCTGAATGCACAGGAAAGACACTTCAGCCACCGCGCTAGGCAAACCTTGATGGATACATGATATAATGAATAAATGGATATAGCTAGTCTTTTAAGTCAATACTGATGACATTTTATGATTGAGATCAGCATCCAACTCAGGTCCTTGCACACACTAGTCATGTGCTCTACCACTGGGCCACACAACCATCATCCCCTATATTTGATTTTAAAGGAGCTGAAGCTCTTAACCTCCACAGATCCTTGCCTTCACTTCATGTTTTTCTGACTATCGTTTTCACTCCTCACAGTGAAGGAACCCATCAGGAGCTCTTGTGTTCCCTTGTCGCTGTTCCTGGAGAAACTCCTGTCTTCCAGTGCAAAACTTCCTTGGCTGACTGACTTCCTTTCTTGTTTGGAAGTCTCACAAGCAGGGTCCTTACATTCTTGCATTTCCCCGGTGCATAGCTTGGTGCCAGAGATTCTAAATGAATGCTTACTAAAGAAATGGAATAGTTTATGTTCTAAGGGGAAGATTGACTGATGTTGGCACAAAGAGAACAGCAAAGATTGAAACCTGTGGTGTTGGTCCCTATTCATACCCACAGTATTAAAGAGAAGTTATCCCTCATTTCTAATACACACAAACTTCTATCAAGCGGCAGAAGCTAGTCTAGAGTGAAAGCTGCTTCACAGGACCGCTGCCCGGGTTAGCGCAGTAAAATCTGCTTAGCCTAGCTGTCCTACGTCTCACCCTGAGATAAAGATTATAACTTCAACTATTCATTCCAACATCCCATTGTAGGCAGTCTATATGAAAAACAAATATTGAAGCTTTTACAAAAGAACAGAAAACAAGTTTCAACCAGAAATACTTGTTGATATTTCTGAGGTAGAAGAAGTATAAAGGCATTTTACACTGACCTCAGGGAAGCTTTTGTTTCCTTCTCTAGAAGCAGTTAGAAAGTTGCAACTTTTCCTCAATTCTGTGCTACCTCTGTCTTAATTAGAACATTTATAAAGTTGAGCAAGGGGATGCCCAACAATATATTTCCACTAGGGAACCATTTCCAAACCAACGAAACACATTTTACATCTGCCAATATAAACACTTAATGGAAGAGATTTGCTGAAATGCTGAGCAAGGTGCACAGACATTTTTTTTTTTTCTCACCTACTCGGTACAGGATCGATGATGGCAATCCATCAATTACCCAGAAGGATTGATCTGTGTAATTGGAAAATTGAATTGTGAGGGAAATGAAGGAATGGACAGCTAAAAAGGAGGTGTCCCATGAAGTTAAGATCTAAGGTCATAAAACAGTTTTACCACAGGCAGGTCAGTCACCTGCGTTGATTGTTCCTATGTCCTTCTATGTCTTGGCCTTTCTCTGTGTAGGGTTAGCATCTCTTTGTAATTGTGTGTGTTATGGCCTCAAAGGAAATACTATCTTCCCTGTGTCCTGCTTCCACATAAGGATTGTGTGGTCACTGTTTTTGGTTGTCAATTTGACTACATTTGGAATTACCTAAATACCAAAAATGGAGAACACAACAGTGAGGGATTTTTGCTTAATTTGAAGTATGAATATCCACTCCTAATGCAGACATTAAAGGCAGGAAAAAACGTGCCTTTTAATCTGGATCTTGAGGTGGGAAGACACACCTTTAGCCTGGCCGCACAGTCTGCTGGAAGCCTGTATGGAGACATGGAAGAAGCAAGCTTTTGCTCTTCGCCTGCTTGCTCATGCCTTGCTACAAAATTCATTCCTCCACTGACATTAGAGCCTACTTTCTTGGGATTCTAGCATCTACGAAGACTAGCTAAGACATGCAGCCTAATGGATTGAACAACTTTTGGAGACTTGGACACTTGGACTTTCCATTCACAGCCATCATTGTTGGATTAGCTGGACTGCAGCCTGTAAATAATTCCAATAAATCCCCTTCATACACACACACACACACACACACACACACACACACACACACAC
>CABHPQ010168354.1:19079-31871 GCA_902168405.1 Peromyscus aztecus | reverse complement strand
GGGGGGGGTGCATGCAGGTGCAGGTGCAGATGTTTCTGCTTGTGGAGGCCAGAAATCAACATCGGCTTTCACCCTCATTGTCTCTCTTGAGACAGAGTCTGCGGATAGTTGCCATCTGTCATTTTGACAGAATCTAGAATCACCTGGAAGACAGACTTCTGGACATGCTTAAGGGGATTATCTTGACTACTGTTCATTGAGGTCCACTATGGGTGGCACCACTCCCTGGCTGGGATCCTTGACTGTGTAAGTGAAGAAAGGGAGGCAGGTGTTCGTATGCAGTCTTTGCTCTGTTTTGGGTTGTGGAAGCTTCCTCAAGCTCCTGATGTAAATTCTCCGGTGATGGACTTTACCCTTAGTCCCTCTCTCCCTTAAGTTGCTTTTGTCAGGGTATTTTATCAGCAACAGGAGGAACCAGGACAGGGTCTCTCACTGAACCTGGAGCCCACGGCTATGCTAGCCTGGCTGGCCAAGGAGCTCCGGATACCCCCCTGTCTCCACCTCCCCAGTGCTGCGACTCCAGGCACACCAGCACGGTTTTACATGTGGGCCAGGGATCAGAACTCAGTTCCTCATGCTTTTGCACCAAGGCCTGACTGAGACAGCTCCCTGGGCCTCTTGGCCCAGTCATAGCTACTGTTTCATTGCTGTGAGGAGACACCATGACCAAGGCCACTTGTAACAGAAAGCATTTAATTGGGGGCTCGCTTACGGTTTCAGAGGGTGAGTCCAGGATCATCATGGTGGGGAGCATGGTGGCGTGCAGGCAGGCATGGTGCTGGAGAAGTGGCTGAGATCTCACATCTGGCCCACAAGTAGGAGGCAGGGGGTGCGGTGGGCCTGGCATGGGCTTTGTTGAAACCTCAAAGTCCACCCAAGAGGCACCCCTTCTCCAACGAGGCCACACCTCCTAATCCTTCCTAAACAGTTACACCAAATGGGAACCAAATATTGAAGTGTATGAGCCTATAAGGTCCGTTATCGTTCAAACCACAACACCCTGCTCCTGGCCTCTCCCTCCATCCCAGCTCCACTGGCCTCGCGGCTCTCCTCCACCACCTCAAGTTCACTCCCTACCTCAGGGTCTCTTTGCAGGTACTGTCATTGCCCCTCTCCAGGAACATCCTCATCCCTGCTCTACCCACGGCCCACTCACTGTGTTTTGTTCTCTCTTCAAAGTCAAATCCCCATAGAAGCCTTGACAACCACGCCTGCCTGCCTGAGAGCCTCACCTGCCTTCCCTCTCCCAGAAACCGCCTCATTCTTTACGAGCTCTCTGCCTGACTGTACTTTAAGTTTATCTGTTGTTTATGGCCAATTACGTACACGCTTCAACCCCCAGCTAGAATGTCAGTTAAGAGGGATGAGCCTCATCTTCCTTCTCTGCTGCATCTCTGCTTTGGGGAACTGTTATCTGAGGATAGTGGGCAGTGGCTTGCGGGGCCTCCAAAGAGCCCGTGTTGTGCCTCATGCTGCATGCGCTTATAGCAAATGACAAATCAACACAATGTCCCCCACATTAAGACAGTTTGCCCCCCCCACAGGCTTCCCCAAAGGAGTCTTTCTCACTAGTCCAGACAGGGGTCACTCATGACTTCTCTTGAGTCTGAGTCTAGGTTATGGTTAAGACCCTTCCTAT
Source organism: Peromyscus aztecus (assembly GCA_902168405.1). Classification (NCBI taxonomy): domain Eukaryota; kingdom Metazoa; phylum Chordata; class Mammalia; order Rodentia; family Cricetidae; genus Peromyscus; species Peromyscus aztecus. The sequence goes on along the minus strand of CABHPQ010168354.1, from coordinate 30,232 downwards.
GGGTCACCTTAAGTCCCAACCTCAAGCCAGCCCTCCCCTGGTTTGAATGGGACTTCCAGGTGGCAGTTATGCCTGCTAGTGGTGTTCTTGGGTTCGAGGACACAGCTTTTCATTGTGCTCTCAAGGCAGAGCTGGGATCGGCTGTCACACTGGGTTGCTGGACTTGTGCTCCAGTGGGCCTCGCTCCATTTCGGCTGCTTCTCCAACCTTCTCCTGGCCAGAAAGAGAAGCAGAAAGACCCAGATGACAAACAGCCTTCCACACTCAGGGAGTGCTTGCCGTGGAGCAGGTAGCCTCCCAAGTGTGGTTCCATCCTCACCGGCTCCTGCCCTCTGTGAGCTCAAGTCCATTGCCGAAAGGGAAAGCCCACAGGAGTGATTACATACAAAGCAAAAGTCACCCTGTGAGTCAGGGTGCAGAAAAAATACATTAGAGTTCTTTTTCCATCTGTTTAGGCCTGGTCTTTTTCTTTCTTTTTTTAAATTGGGACTTGGCAACTATTACTTGGCGTGTAAACACCTGTTCTGCTCTACACAGTGTGGACCCCAAACTTCTCCAGCTTAGCCCAGAGGCAGGAAGCTTGTCAAGTCCTCTGAGTGTGGCTTTAGCCTCAGGCCACCTTCAGCAAAACTGAGAAGGAAATGCTGACAGCTGGAAACGAGATCTTTGCGCTGTTGAGAGTCGGTTCTCTACAGCTCAACCGGGAGGCAGGAGGTTGTCTCCAAAGGCCACAGCCATCTCCAGGCTCCTAGTTGATACCAGGCAGAGGGATTTCCCTCTCCTGGGAAGCTGATCTAGCCTCGGCCTTTCTATTCAGAACTGGAAGGAACGAGCTGGCCTGATTCAGGGTCATCCACTGGTCACAGTCACACACTGCTCTGGGCCTCTAATACCAGTCACCTACCCCGTGTCCTCTCTCCTCTGTCTCCCAGCCCCCAACACATAATCAGAGATGCTGAGCCCACAGCTCCAATAACAGGAAGCCGGGGGGGGGGGGGGGGCAGCTGGAGGCCACATAAAATACAGAAATGCATGCCACATGAGGTGAGGCAGTCTTGCGTCCCCCACCTCCCGGGAGGATCTGTGTCTTAGTCCTGGTTAGATTCACTGGGCTCACGGGGAAGGAAAATGAACTTAGCGGCAATGACCGAGAGAAGAGCCGCTGACTACAGTGGCGGCTGGGGTGGATGCTGGGAGGCCCAGCTGCAGCCCTTTGCCAGCATACAACCTTGGATGACGGTCTACTTTCTGTGGCTAAGTTTCCCCATCTCCTAGTGCTGCCAGCCACGTTCTCCCTGGTGCTGAGACCCATTGGTTACAGAGCACAGATGAAGGAACTGGGCTCGGGGCAGAGCTTAGCTAACTGCATCGAGGGTCAAGTCCACTTGTTGCCCTGGGGCCCATCGGCACTCTGGAATGACTTCTTTATCTTCAAATGCTTAGACGTTCAGCGGTTACATCAGTGCCCGGGTGAGCTCTCTTGTTTTGCTTCCTGGCACACACATCCTAAGATGTCTACCATCTGGTTCTTTAGAGGGGACATTCCCTGACCTCAGGGCCAGAATCTGTCAATGCTGGAGGCTGGGTTCTGATCCCTGCCATCTGTCCCCTCCCACATAGCCTCTGTCACGCTAGTTCTGAGCGGATATTCTGGTTCAGATCTTAATGTCCCCCAAGGGCTCCTGTGTGGGAGGCATAATTGCAGAAAGGTGGCATTGTTCTAAATGGTTAAGCCTTTAGGAGGTGGGGCCTAGTGGAAGGAATTTAGGTCACTGAGGGGATGCTCACGAAGGAGATACTGGAACCCCAGCTCTGTGAGATGAGCGGTTTTCTTCTAACTCGCGCTCACACCATGGGAGCATGTCTCTCTCACCAAAGAAAGATGTCTGAAACCCTGAGTCCAAATGAACCTTTAGTCTCTTCAAGCTGTTTAGCTCAAGCATTTTGTCACAGTCACAGAAAGCTGACACACACACAGCATCAATGTATTATGATCATTCCTTCAGCAGTTTCCACAGAGCTCCAGCTGGGGTTTGGTCATGTCTCGGCCCTAGAGCACAGCTGAGGAAACAGTCCTCCTTGGTGCTAGAGCCTCCGACGATACAGCCTCACACCAAGCGCCTTGGCAGGGAGGAGCTGGAGGTCTGCAGTAAAGGTAGCCTGATAAGTAAACTCCCCCAACACCTGAAGTCTGATATCTCTGGGGAAGGTGTGTGTATCTGGCCAAGGACTCCGGCCTTTCAAATCCCACTGCCACCAAACTGCCAGTCACATCCTGGCCTCCCAGCTTCCCTGGAGCTCTGCAGAACTGCAAAGGCTACCCCAAGCTCAGAGCCTAGTCAAGCATGGGTCTAGAAGGCCAGACACTGGGCGCCTCTCCCACGGTGACCAGTACTGGAAGATGTATGCTGCAGCCACCCTGGGGTCCTTTTTGGTGTTCCAACATTCCCTCTGCTTCACAGGGGCAGCTGCGTGAGGGATGGAGGAAGGGCCTCTGGGGTGTTGGAGGTGGTCAATGAATGACAGCGAGGAACCAAAGTCGCCAGGCTCCCAGCGTGGTCAGGCCTGATCCCCTGCAAGTCCCAGCCATGTTGGGCGTACAATTCTGTCCAGCTCATTGACTCTGAGTACATAGGGCTGTAATAGGCTTATGGAAATATAGGTGTTTACAGCTTCCTGCTCATCACAGGAAAATTGACATTAGGAGAGTACATGATAGTGATCATATGTACTTTGCAGCATGTAAACAGAGTTAAAGTGAGGCTGGCAGGAGGCGGCAGGATGAATGACTGGAGACCCAGATGCAATTGTGCAGGGGCTCAGGGCGCTCCTGCACCAAACCAGCTGCTCTCACTCTGGGAGTGGGGGATGGTGCAGGTGATCAGTTAAATACCGAGCCTTTGTAGGTGGTGATGGCCCACCTACACCTGGGCCTTCATGACCTAAACTGTGTGTTTCCAGGGTTGGGTATTGGAAAATCTTGGTCTTGGAGGTCAAAGTTAAGACCTTAGCTACGAAGTGAATGGAGGATGCAGGCAAGGCAGGGTAAGCCTCCACCCCAGGGTTCTTGTCCCCTGGGACAAAGCGGGGTATCAATCCTTCCCTGTGTCTCTGGGGAGAAGCGGCTCCTGGGTCTCCCAGGCCCTCGTCTGATGTCCGACACTGTGAGAGGAAGGGATATGGACCAAGCGCAGGTGAGTTGGTGGGGCTGCTGTCAGCCAGCTCGGCTGAAGATCCTTCTGGGAGATTTCTAGATGGAAGAGTTCTTTTTGCACTCCCAGTGACAGCCATGTCCCTCTGTGGCAAAGCCTCCCCATGAGCTCGAGTCTTGGGACGTATTTGCTGCTGGGTGAGTGCTCTGAGCCCAGATACGCGACCATCACTGGCTCCCCAGCGCTCATCCAAACCTCTGCCTGATTTCCCCCCTTGCCTAATTTCCTGGGAGTTGGATCCTCGGCAGCCACACCCAGTGACTGGCGTAGCTCCATCCACAGACAGCTACAAGCATGCCCCTTCCACCCGGAGTGTCTGCTTTACCCTTCAAGGCTCAGATCTGCTGGTCCCCCAAGAACTTTCTAACGCTCCCTCAGTGTGGGAGGACACTGTATCTTGACTTCTGTAAACGTTCTTCTCTCTAGTGCAGCCTGGGTGAGTTGGGCAAACACTGTTATCTGTTTACACACAGTTCTGCCACAGAGCTGCATGGGGCAGGGGACTTGAAAAGGGGACGCCAGGACTCCCGGGAACAGAGATAAGGAATGTGGCAGTTCCTGCAGGCAATCTTCAAAGATGGGCTCTTGTCCAGGGCCACAAGGATCCCAGGCAGGTGGGTTGGAAAATGACATTGCGGGATGAACTGTGTCTCTTAAAAAAAAAAAAAAAAAAAAAAAAAAAAAAAAAAAAAGCCAAATCTCTCAAAGTGGCCTTATCTAGAAAGAGGGTCTTCGGAGATGTCAGTCAAGCTGCAGTGAGGGAGGTTAGACCCTAATCAGATAGACTGCCCTTTTGAGGAAAGAGGCACAGACCGAAGGAGGTAACCAAGGCTGGGCAGCCACAGGCTGTGAGACACCAAACGCTGCCACAGATGCCCAAACTAGCAGGCAAGGAAGGCTCTTTCCTCCCAGGAACCCACCTTGACTTTTGACCTCCAGTGTCAGAGCTGGGAGGGTGGGCATCAACTTGTTCAAGTCACCTTTGGAAGGCAAGGTGGAAGGAAGGAGCAGCCGGACACACCCCAAGAGCTGTCCTTCCGCTAGCTCCTTGCCCTGCGGTTTCTCTGAAGTCCCTCTGTCCCCAAGGCAGCTGGGCTTGTTTCGTGTTTTATAAATGAAGACACCAGGACCCAGAGAAGAGATACGATTGCTGTATAGCTAGAAGGGGGAGGAGGTGGGACGTGAACCCAGATCCCAAGCAAGCCTCCCCACCCTGAAACAGACACTGTTGCAGCGCCCCCCAGCCAGCAGGGAACACATGCAGGTGAGGAGCAGGGGCTTGGGGCCATCACTGGTTTCTAGAGTCCCCTTCTGTCACTTGGCCTGCAGACCTCCTCGGATATGTTCCAGACAATATAACCGTCTAGGGATGGATTCCTGAGGACCTCAGGGAGAGCGCCCTGAAGCTGTAGGACCTTATCTGGCCACACAGTGGAGCGAGCACCTGATGCCACACAGCACTGAAGTGAATGGTTGTTAACATGGTTCCAGCAGAGATTACCCTGTGTGGAGCATACAATAGAGACAATTAAACGGAGTCGGAGCTGCTGCTGTGACTGAGGAGATGAAGTAGAGGGAGAGGGGACAGGGGACACACTGGGTCCCCAGAGGCTTTACTGATCTCTTCAGAGCTGTGGACACCTGGGGTGCCAGTCATGAGCAGTTTTTTAAAGAGCTTGGCTTTGGGACGGTCTGGCCTGTCTGGTTCATGCCTCTCCTTCACTGCCTTGGAGGCACTGGATCTCAGCCCAAGGCCTGAAGGGAAGAGGAACAGGTAGATGGGAAGTAAGGGGCAGTCTCTGAAAGCCCCAGCAGGCCACCTGCCTGTGCCTCATAGCACTGCACTGGCCCCTTCACATGTGTAAGAATATGATGTGAGAATCCAGCTGTGGCTCAGGCCACACACCTGCAGCCCTTCCCCTCTGACAGTCACTGACAGGCACCCACTGAGACTCTGTCTGTGCGCCCCCAGCTTACAGACTCCCGGGGACCAGGATCTCTCATCTGGGAGGTAAGTGTACATCAAAGGGGGCATCAGTGGCCACACTCCCTGCTCCCCACCCTGTCCCTGCCTCCTGTCTAGGAATCTGGGGGCCTGGCTTCTGGCTTGCTATGAAAACCTCCCCATCCTCAGAAAGATGTAAGAACAGACTCCACTTCCGCCAGCTGGGTCCTGAGTCCTCTTTTCAAAGCCCCTGCCATGGTGTTGTCGTCTGTCTGTCCATCATATAATAACTTTTAATACATTCCTTACTCTCCAGTAGTCTGCCTCAGTGTCCCCTTGAGCCCACACCTGAGACCTTTCCCTCTCTAGCACGTGGCTGGCTTCATCCCTGCTTTCAGTGGTTCCCCAGCCAGAGCAGACTGTTGGTTTTACCCCACTGTGAGGGAGGCACTACTGGCCTGCCCTGGGTAGCATCACAGGCCTCTCTGAAGACCTGCTGGGGTTTTAAGATCTGGTCTCTAGCTAAGGCATACAAAGGATGGTGAATATTTCCTTGCAGACTAAGAACCTGACCACAATCCTGGCCATCTAGGTTCTTGCTATGGTAGCTGTTCCCTTCTCTGGGACACTTGCCAGCCCAGAGTGGCCCACTGGAGTGGAAAGTGCTCTTCCGCAGGAGGGCCAGGCAGCTGCACCTTTTGCCTGGATTTCTAGCCCATGAATCTTGGTTGTTAATTTTCAGAGGACTGTACAACTTCAGAGACATTTGAAGACCAAACTTTATTTTTAACATCATTTTGCAAAGAGCTAGAAAACTCTGCCAGGACAAACTCCCCACTATGTTCCAGGTGATTGAAGGGCTTCAGATTCTTAGCTCTTCCTCCTTTATAAGGTGGAGAAATCAAGGTGGGTAAGATTAGGAGATGGGCCACATAGTTCAGCTGAGATGAAGTCAATACATGACAAGTAGTGACATGGACAGGGACATTCCACATACACGACAGTGTTCGGAGACCTTGTTACCCACAGATGCCCCCTGTAGTTGTCTAGGTTATTTCTCCAGATGACAGGGGAGGAAATCGAGGCTCAGAGTGGTTAAGACACTTGCCCAAGATCACACAGCCACTGAGTATCAGAGCTGGGATTTGAAACTACTAAAGTCTCCAGAGTCTGATTTGGGCATCCTGTGCCCCTCAACCCACCCTCTTTCCCCGCTCAGCCTGTGTGTGTGTGTGTGTGTGTGTGTGTGTGTGTGTTGGGGGGAGGAATGCTGGGGATGATTCTGCCACCTGGGAACCTCTGAAAGTTCACAGGCACCGAAGAAAACCAGCTATTAGAACATCTGGTCTGTGAGTAACTTAGCTGGAATCGGAACTTAAGAGACGCTAATACAGGGGGTGTTTCAAGTCCAGAGATGTCCAGGAATGTGTCTAAGGTCACGCAGCTTGCTGTGGGTTGATGGAGAGCTGAACCTGAGGTTAGCCCTCTTCATGGGCTGTTACACATCCTGCCTTGAAGGGACCTGTCCCATGCCTGGCAGAGTTCACCTAGCTCACCAACATCGCTCTGTTCAGCTCTAGGCTCCACGTCCTGCAGGCACTGGCGTGGTTGGGTTGCCTGCCCATGACCTTGGGAAGGGACAAGAGTGGTTTTAGCAATCTAAACACACTCCCTCCTCGCCTGGAGACGCCTGACTGTTGAACGATTTGTATGCGCTGAGCACGTCACCTCCTTTCAGGAGACAGAGAGGCTGCCTGAAAAGTCATTTTTCAGCATTTGACACAAAGTCTCTTTCGCTCTCTAGCGAAGCCAGATAACTATCAGCAGCTGGGCCGATTAGAAAAAAATATATACCGGGTACCGGGAAGCCAGGGAAATCGCGGAAGCCGTTTTCCGTCCTTCCTCCTTCCCTCCCGCAGACGGGCAGCTGCACGGCATCTCAGCTCTGCAGAGCTAGGGTGTCCAGCTTCCTGGGGACATGTGGGGGTGGAGGCACCAGCCTGGGCCGAAGAGGTGTGAGAAAGTGCCCCTGCTGTAGTGCTGTGTGACCTGGGACAAGCCACTTCCCCTCTGAGCACAGCCTCCACAGCTGTCAAAGAGACACCCCCTGGCACTGCCAGGGACTTCAGCTAAGGTCACACACAGAGTGGCCACACAGGGCCTGGCCGTGGAGAACTCCCTCTACGTGCTCCAGAACAGCTTCAGAAACACCTGGAGGACACCTCTAGAAAGCCAGGGTCCCTGCTGTCGAGCTGTGGCTGTGAGGGCAGACTTTGGGCTCTCTTGCTGATGGCCAGCCTTTGGGTACCCAAATTTCTGGCAGAGCCACTTGGCAGGAAGTCAGGGCCCCAAGCTCAGCCTTGCCCCCTAGCCATGAGGTTAGGCGGGGTCTTGGGGTCAGGACTGAACCCAGTTCCGAGGCCTTAGCGACAGACACCCTGTTCTCTCTAGTCTCTATACCTGCTCAGCCCATTAGTCTTTCTCTCTGTCTAGGGACAGCTTCCTCTCTGGGCCTCCCTGCCTCTGGCCTTGCTATACTCTGCTCTCACTGATCTAACACCTTCAGTCCCTGCTTCAGACACACGCCACCCCCCACCCCACCCCTGTGTGAGCCGCAAGAATAAAGCCCTCCACCTCACCTAGACTTCACTGTCTCCCCTCCCCACGTGTTTCTGCCACACCCTTGGGCCTCAACCAAGGTGCCCTTGGCTCTGAGGTTCTGAGCTCTGGCTCTTGCCGGAGGGCTCAACACCTGCTGCTCGCTCCTGTAGGGGTGACCTTCCCTCTCCTCCCCCTTCGCAGCTAACTCATCAGCACGCTGGCCGCCACGTCTCCCAGAAAACCTTCTTGGCCTCCCTCCCTCCTACTCCCTGCTGGGCTTTATGGACCCCTGAACTTGCCCTGCCACCCCAGGACTGGGGTCTCCAGCTACCAGGTCCCTACTACCCAGGTGTCTCTCATTCCCGGTCTGGTTTCAGTTTCCTGAGGTGTCACATGAAAAGCTCTCTGTGGACCGAGAGAATGGACAGCACACCTACTACACACCACTCCCTGCATCGGGCACCAGCCTCAAGAAAGCCAAGGATAGAGAGGCCGGGTGAGTGAGAGACTCGGTCGGAAGATGGAGGATGGGAAGAGGAAGCCCGCTCCAGAGAGACACAGGCGTCAAGGGCCCAGAGGACGCACACATCCAATAAGGCACAGCCTTTGCAGGCGAGGCTTAGAAGGTAGGACAAACAGAAAGGGTTCTCTGGCCCAGAGGCCTGTCTGGCTTTTCTAACTTCATTCCAGCTGACCTCCTGCCCCAGCAAGCGCCAGCCATCTGTATGAACCCACCCCACTCAGCTTTCATCACAAATGGCCCTGTTTCTTACTGGTCCCCTGGGCTCAGCCCCCATTGCCTTCCTTACTATCCAGACTTCCTTCAGTTTGTCCAAGAATACGAATATGGAGGGCTCCATGCTCTCTGGGACACCCTGCCTGCAGTTGCTGTCAGGTGAAAATGCTAGAAAGATCAGACTTTTCCATCATCACTTCCCACTCCCTGATGCTCAAGTGAAATTTCCGACAAGCGAATGGAGTCAGTGGGCTGTACCCTGTGTTTTTCCAGAAAGGCTCACGTGCTGTTTCCTATAAAGTTCTCACCACAGAGAGAGAGAGATTGCCTAGACATGAACCAAAATGGAAGTCAGGGCACGGAGTGGGTAGCCAGAGGGCTCTGGTTCCACCTCCACCCCTCCACCCCCACCTTTCTGCATTCCTGTCCCCACTGCGATGTGCTCCCAGTAGGTGCTGAGTATCACAGGTGCTAGCGCAGTGGTGAACCCTGAGGAGGCCATTGCCCTCTCTGTGATTTCACAGCAGGCATAGGCCAGGCTCCCAAAGACGCTAGGTGGGGAAGGTGATGGTGGCAGTACCCATGTTGTGCCAATAGTATACCAGGCCTGGTTCTCAGGCCCTTGTGGACACAGGAGCTCACCAAAGATGCCCGTCAGCTCTGGGCTAGGTCTCTCCCATCTTCTGCAAGGGCTAACTGAAACTCAGGGGCTGATGAAGTCTCTTGGAAGAACCATATGCAGACTGACATTAGGCTCAGTGCTCAACCCCCATCCACAGGCAGGAAGGGCTGGACCAGTCTAGGCCAGTTGTATCCTGTGGTAGCTCAACCCTGCCTTGTCCCCATTGCAGAGGCAAGGGGCAGGTCACTGGAGGCCCGGCTGAGTCAGCAAATGGCAGAGGTGGTCCCTTCTAGGCTTGCTGGCCCTTAAGCGAGAACTGGGTGTGGCCAATCTTTCCTGCCATCTGAAGCCAGGCAGGAGACAGAATGCTGCCGAGGATGGGAGCATTGGCAGGCCCAAGGAAGCAGTGAAGACGGAGGCTGCCCGCTGGCTCTCCGCACAGGTAAGTGCCACCTGCTTGCTGTCAGGTAAGGCCATACCTTCCAGGAGGACCCATCCTTGGCCTGCCCTCCCCCACTCAGCTACTGGAGCAGGAATCACCTCCTGTCCCTGGAACAGATGCCAGGGTCGCCCACAGATCTGAGCCTATGTACATGGGGCGGTCCAGAGGGAGCCCCAGACAGATGCCAAGTTCAAAGGGAATCACAGGGAAGCAGTGACAGTCAGGGCTCAGCACAAAAGGGCCCAGAGTGACAGGAGAAAGACAGAGCCAGATGGGCCCGGCCTCCCCCTCCCAGCCAGGCAGCCTCAGATCAGCTCAGCTTGGGCCGCCTGCTCCTGTGCCCCTGGCAAGGCCCACACCAGGGCCCTTCCCTGCATCTCACAGATGCTGTTTCCTCTGCCTGGGACACTGTCTGCTTCATCCCGACTTCCCCGGAGTCCATGGCAAACCACAGCTGAACTTGCAATCTACGTGTAGTTTATCCTCTGATTCTGTCGTCCCTGTGAGCACAGCACACCACAGTTCGTAAGGCAGTTTTCATACCCACTGCCTCCAAGTCCCTTATGATAACCTCGGGCCATGGGTACCTTTCTTCCAACTAGACACATGCCACTCAGAGAGGACCGGTGACTAGCCAGAGGCGGGGTTCTGGAACCTTCATTCTCCAAGACCAGGGCTCTGGCCCTGGCAGAGGGCCTTGTACATAGTAACTGCTTACCAAGGAAAGGGTGAACGCAGCAGGTTGACGGTGTAGTCACTGCTTTCATTTTCTTCAGAATGTCCTGCTGCTGGGTTCCTAGAAGCATCAGTCCCTATCCCAAGCTGCACTCTCTCTCCAGGGAGAAGGACGTAGGAATGCTGTGCCTCTGACGCTGCCTACTCCAATATGGTGCCAGGTCTGGCCCCAGTGTCCCCAGCTTCCTCGGTGGACTTGCTGTAGTCCACCCAGGGTCCCCCACTCTCTCCCCAATCACAAGTCATAATCAAAAGAATAAGGCCCCTTTGGGAGCACCCTGACTCCTTCTGAGAGACGGCATGATAGCAACCATGTTTTACAAGCTCAAATCCGAGATAAGCCCAGCCAGCTGCCTGGCTCTGGAGAGATAAGCCAGTGCCTGCCTCCCTCCCAGGGTCTCACCAAATACCCACACCAAGGGAGAACACACTGCAAGAGCTAAGGTCTGGTAAGTGCCAGCTCCAGCTCCCACAGCCGGCACTGCCACAGATAGCATTACGGCAACCACAGGAGCGAGGCTTGTGGACCTCTCTGCAGTGAGAAGAAGGAGAGATGGTGGCTTGGGCTCACTTGTGTGTCAGGGATTTCAGGAATGTTCAGGAACACATGGTGTGCCTAAAGTGGTGCTAAGCATGCTCGTGTGCAACACCCACACACTCCTCCTTCTGTATACATACATACATGTACACACACAGCTTACCTGCCTCCAAATGGCCTAGGACAGGTACATTAGCGGTCTCATTCTACAGTTGCTCACTAGGATGGGAGAGTGGAAGGACACAGGGCAGTGGGTGTCTGCTGTGGGCAGAGCATGTCTGTCTGCTGTGGGCAGAGCATGTCTGTCTGCTGTGGGCAGAGC
>CABHPQ010168354.1:0-15632 GCA_902168405.1 Peromyscus aztecus | reverse complement strand
ACACACACACACACACACACACACACACACAAGCTTGGACAGATGTTTGGGTGTGCGCTTCTGAGACTCAGAAACTTCTAATCTCTGGGCAGCCTCTTACACTCTCTTTGTAAGACAAGAACCCCATCAGCATGCCAGCCTGTCAGCAGCCTACGGACAGCGGAGCCCCAACATGTGTCTCATCTGAATCTCATTCGAGGAGGATGATTAAAGGTTCAGCGAGATTAATTTACGTGGAAAGATTAAAGCAAGCAAATCTCCCGGGCTAGGCTTAACCATGACCGAGATCAGGGACCTCGGGGACATTTCCTAATATTTGAAGAGAGTGGAGACTCTGGGGAGGGGGATGGGAGAAGGGGCGGCTCAAATGGGGAAAGGAGGCCAAGGCGCAGCGGGAGAGGGGGACAGAACTGATGGCAAGGGTGAGATCGGAGGGTCCCTTGTCATCTTTGGGATCCTGGCTGAGGCAGACGCTCACTAGATGTACTACAGCCTGAACCCGGGGGGGGGGGGGGGGGATTGCACAGTTGAACAGCTCTTGGTCAGTGGTGTCTGACTCTGAAACGGGAAACTGAGGCACACAGAGGAAAAGTTGTTCATCCAAAGTAACATAGCTGGTAAGAATTGGTGTGCTATTAATCCTAACCCTGAGCCACCATGTGACTGCCTGGACCCTCCACTCACTCCCTCTTCCCTTTTCCCATCTCATCAAGCCAGAGCTCAGTCACGTGACATGTTTTATAAAGTCAGTGGGATGGCAGGGGCAAGCAAATGCTTCAAATAGGCTTAGCCGTGTGGCTTCCTCCTGCCCTCTTCCGAGAGGAGCACCATCACCTTGCAGACCCAGGACGGACACACGGCTCAGCCTATAACCTCGAGTTCAGGCGGCTGGACCCGCAGTTCAGACATCCCAGCAGAGCCCAGCTTCAGTTACCAGTCCCCACCTGCCACCAACCCCTGCTCTAAAAGTACATGAGAGTGTTTTAAGCTGCCAAGTTTGGGGCTAGCAGTCACAATGACAACTGTGACTCTCACAACACTGTCAGCTTTCCGGCTTACCTCTGACCCCCCATCAGTGCTGGTGGCCAGCTCCTCATCACTCCTAGAAAATTCTTCTGTTATATATCTTGTATGTATACATTCATTTTTTGCCAGCTACCTTGAGATGCCACCTACACAAACTTTGCCAGTTCACAGTCATGGGCCTCCTTACACACAGTGAGTGGGAAGGGGACAGCTCCCAGATCTGAGAGCAAAATGGTGCTTCAGACCCCATGGGCTGAAGTCTCACTACTTTGTTTAGTTATATAGAGCTGACTTTCTGAGCCAGAGTGTGGCATAGCCAGGCAGTTTAGTTCTCACTGAATGCCCCATTCATGAGAGGACAGAGCTCTAGTGAGTTGTATGTGACATCCGTCCATCCATCACTCATCTTTTCACCATTCATCTAACTACCAATCATTGATCCAGCTATCAACCCATTCATATTTCCATCTATCCATCCACTCATCCACCTAACCATCTATCCTCCCATCCATTCACCCATCTATTCATCCATCCCCTCTTTATATACCTCTATCCACCCATCATTCGTTCATCCATAATTCGTCTATTCACCATTTATCTATCAATCCTCTCAACTATCCATCCATCATCCATCCAACCATTCATCCAACTATCTATCCATCCTCCCATCCACTATCCATCCATATACTCATCTATCTATGCCATCTGTCCTCTCATTCTTCTATCCATCATATATTTGTTCATCATTACTTTGAACATCCATCTTCTCATCCATCCATCCATCCATCCATCCATCCACCCACTCACCCATCCTTCATCCATCCATTCACCCACTCACTCATCTGTCCATCTATCATCCATCTGTCTATCCATCCATTCATCTTCTCATCCAGCACCTCTCATCTATCCATCAAATATCCATTTATTCTCCCATCCATCCTTCTGTCCATTGCCTATCCTCTCATCCATCCATCCATCCGTCCGTCCATCCGTCCATCCGTCCATCCATCCATCCATCCATCCATCCATCCATCCATCCATCCATTGGTGATGACTAAGACAATATAGGTAGAGGTTCACTTGAGACTCAGGAGTCGCATAGAAGAGAGGAAGTCCCAGGTACCAGGACAGCTTGCCCAAGGCACACAGGATTCAGGAACAGCAAGAGGAGCTGACCCTCAAAAGACACATTCCCAAAATGAGGAACTTTCCATTTTCTGGTCAAGAATCTTCATCTACCAGATACTCCAGGTTTTGCTTCAACAAACGAAGACTCAGACCCTGTAAACATGGGTTCCTGGCATGGAGCATGACCACAGACCCGTATCTGAGTCCAGCTTTGGAATGTTCCAGTTGGGTGATGTTGGGCAAGTTTCTTAACTCTGAGTCCACTTTCTTCAATTCTAGCAGAACTCACCAGACAGTGAGCACAGCCCATCCCTACTCAGTATGTGATTGGATGAGCGCAGTTCCATTGAGATGGGAGCTTGAGCTTAACAAAGGCCCCACAAGTGCCTCGGTCCAGGGAGCCAAAGGTAATGGCAGGTCCTCCACACTCTGCAGAGATGGTAGTATGATGACCATCCCCAGAGAAGGCCTCCTCCAGGCTGCCAACACCTGCTATCACTGAACAATTAGTACAGAGAGAAGGAGCTGGCATTTTACCTCACTCCAAGGTGTGCTGGGCAGAGCCATTGTCCATAGAAGGAAGGGTCTGGGACCTGAGGACAGGATGCTGCTGGGTTCTGGTCCCCAGACTCATACGCTGTCTCACTTAATGCTCCCAACACTTAAAAGCTCCCGTCGCCATCATCCCTTGCAGGATGTGGCTGCTTGAGCCAGAGGGCCCTGGTCTGAGACTGCATCTGGGTCACTGTGTGCTGTACCCCGATTAAGTACACTCCGTTACATCTGTAGCGCAGCCTGAACCAGACAAGAAGCAGATCTTGGTGGTGGTTCTGTCTCATTGTGTAACAGAGCAGAGTCATCAGGATGCCTGGAGGATGGGACGTGAGGTGAGTGTCTCATGACACAGGATGACCAGCACCCATGGGTGTCAGGCCCTAAGCTGGGACAGGAGGAGCAGGAGGCGGAGGGGAGGCCAGCTACAGCCCAGCGAGAGGCCAGGCCGAAGGCAAGACACGCTGAGACTGCAAGGATGGGTACCACGGCCATTTGTCCCCTCCCTGACAGGGGAGATAAGGCCAGAGTGAAGTTCGCCTCTTAGTTTCCACTCTTGACTGGTGTGGTTTCCCAAATTCCAACAAAGAGCCTAGAATGCTCAGAAGCAGAGCCTGAGTCACCCTCCTTATGGCCTCACCCTTTCCTGTGGCACCTTCCAGACCTGCTTTTTGCTCATTATCTTGGAATTTTCTTCTTTCTTTCTTATGCATATGTGTGTGCACACGTGTACATGAGTACATGTATGTTTCTGTGTGTGTGTGTGTGCATATGTATATGGGTACATGTGTGTTCCTCTGTGTGTGTATGTGTGTGTGTGTGTGTGACCCAGAGGTCAACCTTAGGTGTCATTCCTCAGGCACTGTCCACCTCAGGCACCTGTTTTGTGAGACAGGGTCTCTCACAGGCCTGGAGCTCTCCAGCTAGGTGAGGCTGGCTGACCAGTGAACCTCAGGGATCTTCCTGTCTCTGCCTCCCCAGCATGAATGCACACAACTACACTGGCCTGGCTTTTGACATGGGTTCTGGGGACGGAACCAGGTCCTCATCTTTGCACAAAAAGCACCTTACTGACTGCGTCCCTCCTAGGCCCACACCTCGGATTTTCCAGCAATGTTCTGTCATGGGCAGCCATTGCTGTATGGACTACGGCTCCCTCCAGTCAGGTACCAGCCTCAGGATCCCTAGAAGCGGAAACCTCCTGCACAGAGTGTGAGAACTGCGTGGGCCAGAGTGCCAGGAGCAAAACCTTTTGTCTCTAGTGCCAGACATACCTCATTCATTTGTTCATTCATTTATTCGTTGAGGTAGAGGCTAAGGACTCAGAGTGGATGAGACCAAGTGAATACCCTCACGGGCTTCAGCCAAGTGGACACTGACCTGGGAAGCCTCTGTCCTGCGCACTGAGTCCATAATCTTCCCCTATATCCTAGGTGCGTATTTGTACACGCTGCGGCGTTAGGAGGTGGTAAGCGCCAAGAAGAAAACAAGCAGAGTTAGAGGCGGTCAGAGAAGAGGGAAGGGGGCTGTTTAGATCAAAAGGCCGGGAAGGGTGTCACTGGGGTGGGCACATGGAAGGGAGGCCCCATGGAGATGAAGGAGCCAGGTGTCCATACCAGGGGGAGGGCTCCAGACCCTATGGCTTGAACGTGCAAAGCCCACCACAGGCTAAATATCTGTCCTCAGCTCATGGAACTGTCTTGGAAAGTTCTGGAAACTTGGGGAGGTGAAGTCTTGCTGGAGAAAGTGTGTCAATGGGAGTGGGGGCACCTTTGAGAGTTGTACCAGTCCCTGATGTCCTCATTCCTCTCTACTGCCCGTCCACCATGAGGTGAGCAGCTTCCTCCCCACACACTCCCCCCAACATTATGCTCAGCCATGCCAGGGGCCACATGGAACCTTCGAAGTTTCTGGTCACAGAGACAAATGTCTGAATGGTGCGTGGATGAAGGAGATCAGCCATCAGGACCTTGAGTCTTGGGGGTGCTGAGTGGGTTCTAGGAGCCCCAAGGATCGCTCTGCCCGGCTGTTAAAGAAGAGAGCACAGCTCACGCTTACTATTTTGTTATTCATAGTAACTGACTGTGGCTTAATAATGATTTGTAATGTAGGCATGAAAAGTGGGACCAGCTTCCAAGTACTCCCAGCCATTAGGCCTGTCCTGGAACCTCCCACTCCGGGTCAGACTCTCCCACTTCCCTGGATGTGGCATCAGACACCCAGACGGACCAGGGAGGCAGTGTCTCTGGCAGGTTCCAGCAGAAAGTTCTCCATTATGCTTCCCTTGGGAACCCAGGCTAGCCCATGTACCTGTGGGCAGATAATTAGGACTCAGCCTGGCTCACGTCTGTTTTCACACCAAAGCACTCACTGAACATACGCGTCAGCACCGTTATGTGGGGGAAGGGCCACAGGGGCCACAGCAGGCAGCAGCTTGTCCCTGGGCTCTGGGGTGGGAATCCTCTCCCTGTCAGGTACCATCTCTCCACTGCAGCCTGAGCCTGAGGCTAGAGTCAGACTAACACCTGTTGAGCCATCACAAGACTCTCAGAAGTCACCTCTGCCACCTGCCGGCCTCCTTGACAGATGGAGTCACTGCGTGGCTCTGACAGGACCGGGTGACCGATGGGCTGTCCTCACACCATGCTCAGCGGTGTCTTCCCACCGAGGCTGCCTCTGTTTCTTGCCAAGTCCCCCCTCCCTTCCCCTCAAATCGAGAGACGCTGTGATTTAATATTAATATTTATTCATGTACTCAATTCTTTCCCTGTTAAATAATTTCTCAGCTGTCGGAGGCTTCTGAAGGCTAATTTAAAACAGGTGTCATGGTTATCTAACTTATGCCCTCCAAGGCTCAAAGAGAAGGGGGAGGGGACAAGCATCCCTGAGCTTAGAGCTCACTGCTCCACGTGCGCCACCTCCTTAATGCACCTGTCACTTGGGGGCCAAGTCTCCAGGGTAGGGAACAGGAGAAGTACAGAAGGTGACCCCAGGGTAACATCAAAGGAGCTGAACTCATAGCAAGGAGTGAAGAGGAAGAAAACTAGGAAAAGGCACCCCACCTCCTTTAGCTCAGGCTGGCCTTGAACTCTCCACCCTCCTGTCTCAGCCCCCAGAGCGCCAGCCTGCACCTGACTGTGTTCTCTGCAACTATCAGCATGAGCCTCTTGAGCCGTTCCTAATCCCCTGAGCCCAGATGAAGGAAATGCAGGAAACAGCAAATCCTTCAAGAGCAGGGGCTGATAGCAGGATGGGGGGGCAGGGGGCTGGGGCCACAAGATTTGGCTGAAATCTTGGTCCCTTTTTGTGGTAAAGGACCTTCCTCAAGCTTCCATTTTTTCAACTATAAGTGGAGAAAGTGTGAGTTAGTGCCACGAGTGACTGGAGGGACCCAGCAAGTCTTGGCTGTGCATCGCTGGGCTGCCACCAGAGCTTCCTCTAGAGAGGGGGGAGGGACCCTGTGGCCTTGCACACAGTAGGTGTTCAGTACCTGCTCATGTCTGTCTGTCTGTCTGTCTGTCTCTGTCTCTGTCTCTGTCTCTCTCTCCCTCCCTCCTCCCTCCCTTCCTCCCTCCCTTCTCTCTTCTCTTTCCTTCCCCGCAACCTCACACTTCAAGGTCTTCAAGGTCACAGACCACTCACCCGACTGAAACTCCAGCTTTCATCCAGCTCTAACAGGGAGAGCAAAGCAAAGAAGCCGCCCACACCCCTTCTTCTCTGCCAACCTGCAGCCACCAGTCGGTGACCATCAGTGGCTGTTGGGGGGTTTCTTGGTCTTTATGACCCCTCTAGATCCGTACCCTGACTTCAGGGCCTCTCCAACTACCCCCCCCCCCCCCCTCCCCCGCCCCGTAACTCTCTGAGTGTCACTTTCCAAAGTGGCTGTGTTCCCTGCTGGTCCAATCCCCAAGTCTCCAGTCGCCCTTGCTAGAAAGGGTTCCGCCTGCCCAAGCAGGGGGAGGCGAAGGCATCCATCATTCCCGGTGCCACACAAACAAATGAGGTGCCTGCACATCACCGAGCACATTTGAGAGTGAGTCAGTGGGGACAAAGCAAGGCTGGGGAAACCTACCAAGGTCAGTGTGCCAAGGGGGAATGTGATCCGTTTCCTGTGGACACATGTGCATACCATAGAGCTTAGAAGCCATTTTGGGTTCCTGTGAGGACTCCCCATGGTCTTCTCTGGGTAGAAAACAAACCCTGAGGCCCAACTATCCAGTCCTGGGCTTTCTGGAAAGTGTTTACCACTGGATTATTTCTTTGGGGTTGGCTCTGACTCTGGTCCTCAAGGCCACCAGAGTCTCTGCAGTCTTTTTTTTTTTTTTTTTACGAGGGGTCTGTCCCCAAAGTTCATCTGTAAGCCAGCTTCCAGGATCAAGCAACACGTGTCCCCAGAACAGCTGGGTGAGCAGACATCACTGAGACAATCATGTTCGCAGCACAGACTTGGTGAGTGAGCATACTACTCCACTGATGTGCCTGCTAAAGAGAAGCAATACCACGGCCACCCTACCTCTATGATAAAACACCCCTGACAAACATCAGCTTAAAGGAAAGAGGGTTTATTTCCACTCATAATTCTGGGTTGTAATCCATTTTGGGGAAGTCAAGGCAGGAGCATGAAGCAGTCAGTCACATCACAACACAGTCCAGGGCAAGGAGAATGGGTGTCCACATGCTCACCTCAGCTAGCTTGCTCACTCCTGTACAGTCCAGGGCCCAACCAGGCCAGGGCACCGGCCTCTTTCAGACTGGACATCCCCACATTAATTAAGGCAATCAAGGCAGTCTCCTACAGACATGGCCACATGATCCCTCATTAGGAGTCTCTTCCCAGGTCATGTGTCAAGTTGACAGTTAAAAGTAGCCCCACAACTGCCAAACTTGGAGGAGCCTGGAACAACTGTAGAAAGTGCTGAGGTCAAGGCCCACAGTGCTCTATAGACCCCGGGTGTGAGTACAGACATCTTTGTAAATGTTGTAGATGTCTGTTAGTCGGCTACTGGAGTCCCAGAATGGCCCCTCAAGTTCCCTTGGCTCCCGAGGTGGCAGTGACGTTCTCTTTATGTTTATAGTTGACAATGACTTAGAACACTATCTCCTTGGGGACCTTCTGGGCCTGAGCATCGTCTCACCCTTGGAAGGAAGACAAGACCAGACTCCTGTGTTCTCAGGTTCAGAGAACAGGGAGGTCAGAGCAGGTCGGCACCATCAGGAAGGACTTCTTGCCCCATGTGGTCAGGTGAACACAGGGGGAAGGAAAGGAAGGGACCCAGGCTGGAGGACACCAGACTCGGCATGGTGAGGGCTGGGGCAATGCTGAGAGGACAAGGCGACTCTTGCACCTATCACATGTCACTCCACAGCAGTGGAAGAAGGACCCCGGTGTGTTCGGCCTCATTAGGTCTCAGGCATCACTTTTCAGACCTGCTTTGAGCTGGGGAGAAATGAGCCATCCTCATCTAACCTGGCTTGAGTCTGAGCCTCACAGACACAATATTCTACACCCGTACTCACCAGCCAAGGGCAGGTCCTGCGGAGGCTGACCCACCCTCAGCAAGGATTCCTGTACACCTGGCTGATTTGAGGACAAACCTAGTAACCACCATGAAGGCCTGGAAATTGCTGGACCTGGTGTATGGCAGGCAGCCACCTCTGTGGGGACCAGTGTGGGGCTGATGTGAGTCTCGCTTTCTTCCTGGGGGAAGAAGATGGCATCAGGGAGGCTGAATGGCTTTGCCGGCAAAGAAGCCCCTCCAGGCAGACACAGGAGTGTGAACTCTGTGGAGTTAGGGGGAGGGGAGGTGGCCAGGACGTGCCTACCCTTAAGCAGCCCTTTGCAGACACCGCGACTTGGGGAGTGATGTGTGCCGTGCATGCGCATCTGTCTTGCTCTTTCCAACTTTCCCACTTCAAAGCACCCGCCTCCTCTGCAGTGGCGGGAAGGGCGGTAATGAAGCATGAAGGTTTGGGACTAGATAGAAAGAGGGCTCACTGTCCATCTGTGAAGACGCTAAGCACTGGCTGTGAAGAACAAGTCGAGTTCTGCAGGGCTCAGGGCACAGGCTCTCTGGTGACACCAAGGGACCAGAGCCATTAGGAGTAGGAACCCTGTGCCACGTGTCAGCTCTGGCGAGCAGCACAGGTGGCGTGTGATTCTTACAGAGTGGAAACGGGGTGCAGAGAACAACAAACACTCCAGCTTCAGGACAGCAGCGGGTCACATTCAGACAATCCCAGATCCGACCTAACGTCACCGTAGAATACTACTCAGCCATACAGGGGTCAGGGGAGCTTACAGATCTGTACCTACACAGGGTTGAATCTGAAACGCATTAATGCTAAGAAAAACAAGCCAGGTCCCCAAGCCACAGATTGCCTGGTTCTATAGAAATTCTAGAAAAACGCCGCAGTTCAGAGACAGGAGCAGCTCTGTAGCCACCTGGGCTTGGGGTGAGGGGAAGGTACAATCAATGGCAAAGAACAGGCTGGAGGGGGCGGGGTGCGTTTCTTCCACAGCTTTAAAAAAAGTTTATGTGTGCGTGTGTGGTGCATGTGCACATGTGTGTGAGTACAGGTGCATGTATGTCATGGCACGCATGTGGAGGTCAGAGGAACAACCTTGCTTGTGGGTCTCTACCTACTATTGTGTTTGAGGCAGGATCTTTTGCTGTTACCACTACAATAAGGGGAAAGGATGAATGTGGGGCACACAGGAACACATGCACACGCACACACACACACACATGCATACACACACACACACACGCATACACACACACACACACACACACACAAACACACACACAGAGTGCACATCTGGGATAAATCCAGTCAGACCAGTGCTGACATCTCAGCTCTGTCCCCTTGCAAGCTGGGTCCTTGGAGAAGTCACATCCCTTCCATGAGTTTTAATGGCATGTGGCCAAGGTGAGTTTCCCAAATCTGTACACCAAGCCCCAATCCCCAGAGTGACCACACCTGGAGTCAGGGCATTCATGAGATCAGGAGGGCAGAGTGCCATTCGATAGGATTGGTGCCCTATGTGAAGAGGGAGAATTCCCCCTCTCTCCCTCTCTGCCTCTTACTTCCTGTCTGTGTCTCTGTCTGTCTGTCTGTCTGTCTGTCTCTGTCTGTCTCTGTCTCTGTCTCTCTGTCTCTGTCTCTGTCTCTCTCTCTCTCTCTCGCTCTCGCTCTCGCTCTCTCACTCGCTCGCTCGCACGTGCGCACACGAAAAGAGCCACAGAAATAACCCTGCCACTCTATGATCTCAGACTTGAATACACCTGTGACTCTCTCCAGGAATAATCAATGCTTAATAAACTTTAATTAATGCAAGGTGTAAGGTAGCTCCTTCTAGCTCAGGTAACAGAAAACCCCAACAGGGGTTTGACAATGTCTTAAACGATGCTGAAAATTACCTCACATCAGCACTTCTGAGCTCGGGGAACTCTAGGACTGATTTATTCACTAGCCCAGGCCCTTCTCAAGGTTCCAGTCTTGTCTGTCATACTTTCCTGCCTCCCTCAGCCATTGAGGGGACACAGCAGATACATTCCAGTCCGGGAAGAAGAGGCACTGTTTCCTCCCAGGTGCCTCCTGCAGCTCCCTTGCAGAACTCCTGCCATTGGTTAGAACTGTGTCCAATGCTCATGCTGCAACCAATCACTGACAGAGGAAATGGTCTTAGCCTTCAGCCAATCACAGCTAAGTCCTGGGGGCTGGGAATGCTCCCAGTGAGGCCTGACTCTTTGACCACAGATGGAGCTCACTGATTCTGAGGTGGTTCTAGGAAAGACGGGGAATCTTGACTCCCCAAACTTCTCAGATGGGACCTCCATTCCATTTCCCACATCACTATCCAGACCCCTGCTCCCACACACAGCCTTCCCCAACAGGCATGTGTAGCCACCTCTCTGGCTCTTTCCACACCTGTGGCCTGCCTCTGGCCTGAGTCCCTTCCTTTCCTTCCCCCTGTGTTCACCTGACCACATGGGGCAGGAAGTCCTTCCTGATGCCGACCTGCTCTGACCTCCCTCTTCTTTGAACCCAAGAACACAGGTTGACCAAAGAGCTCCAAATCTGTAGCCCCTGAGAACCAAGACAGATGGACGGTTGCCCGGGAAAGACCAACAAGATTGCCCCAGCTTCAGAAGGCCTGCCATGGTAGGTATATAAAGTATGGGCTCTGGAGCCAAGCACTCTGGGTGCAAACATGGCCTCTGACATTTGCTGTGGGGTGGGGGTGGTGGGGTGGGGTGAAGAGCTGCCCCATTGGGGTGCTGGGACCTGAACCTGAGTCCTCTGCAAGAGCCACCCCACTGGTCCCCATAGTGGCTATTTTTATACCTAGAGAGCCACCCTTTCGGTACCACTCCAAATGAGTCATCTGTAGCTAGTCAGCAGGGTTCAAGTGTGTTTTGTGGGAGCTGCAGATCTGCCTCGTTCCACACTGGCAGAAGGGCTACTCACAGTCAGGCCCCTTTGAGATACTATAACCCCACCCCTCGGCTGGACGTTCGGCCCCAGGCTCTACCTTCCCTCATGACACTCCACCAGTGTATCCTTTTGCCCTGGAAAGGAACCCCAAGGCTGCATCTCATCCATTGCTGGGACTCCTCATTGATAAAGCCACCAGGCAGGCAGGTCCCAGCTCCAGGTCCTACACCACCCCTCCTCAGCATCCATAATCCTCGCACTTGAAGGTCTGACTGTGTACCCCAAACCCTTCAGTGTCTGGATCACTAGCTACAATTCTCCCCCTTCTGTCTGGAACTCTGACTTGGAAAATTATTCCCACCAAACACACAGCACACGGACCACAGCCATCAGCTCATCTTGTGACTGTTTATTTATTTTGAGACAGGGTTTCATGTAGCCAGAGTGGCCTCAAACTCATTATGTAGCCGAGGATGACTTTGAACTTTTGATCCCCCTGCCTCCACCTCTCCGATGCTAGGATGACAGGTGTGCCCCACCATACTCTGTTTATGCAGTGCTGGGGACCAAACCCAGGGCCTCATGCATGCTCAGCAACAAGTCTGCCCACTACCAACTA
Source organism: Peromyscus aztecus (assembly GCA_902168405.1). Classification (NCBI taxonomy): domain Eukaryota; kingdom Metazoa; phylum Chordata; class Mammalia; order Rodentia; family Cricetidae; genus Peromyscus; species Peromyscus aztecus. The sequence continues at coordinate 3,868 of CABHPQ010168354.1, read as the reverse complement.
CCACTACCCACAGCCATGAGCTCCATTTTATTGTATTTTGAGACAGGGTTTTCACTCTGTAGCCCATGCTGGCCTCAAACTTGCAAATATCCTCCTGTCTCAGCCTCCTCAGTTCTGGAACAACAGGCATATGCCCCATACCCCACTTCCTTCCTGTCTTTTTGATTCCCAGCCAGTGAGGACTGGTATGCAGGGAGCACCCCGTGTTAATGGACGCTGCAGACAGTGGTCTCTGAGCACAGGGAGTCCTTGACTAAGCTCTCCACCCTGGCCTGATGTAGGGTCAGGCCCCGTGACTCATGTCAGGCTAACACAGCTGCTGCTCTACAGACGGGCTCTGCTTCAAGTCCTACCTGAGGGGACCTCAGCCTGGGGCCTCCTCCAGGCCTTTGCGATCCTTCATGGATCCCAAGCCTCCAGGGAGGAGGGAGCTTGAATTGCTGAGCAAACAGCAGTTCCCCCCGCAGCCACCGCAGCTCATTAAATATTAACACTGTCCATTGCCAAGTGCAGCGTGGATGTGTGTGCAGCTTCTGGGTGAGTACCCGTGCCCTTGACTGCAAACCAGAGAGCCAATCAAGCGCTCAGCTCCCTTCTCGGCTCGCCTCTCCATCTTGTTCTCATAACTACCAGCACTATCCACTCCACAGCCAGCCCAGAGCCTGGGTTTCTTCAGGAAACAGCGGCACCTGAGAGTCCTAGCCTGTTATAAGCTGGGGACCAGAGCCCTGTTCTGGGGTTCCCATCTGGGAATGGTCAGAACTCACACCATGATATAAACCTGAGGGTTTGCTGTGATATCCTGTAGAAAGCTTGGCAACTCACATGCAAACCCTGACAGGTGGTTACTCTTTCCTCAGCCCAACCTCGCTCCTCACATATTTGGGGGATATTGAAAGGACAGGAGACTGGGGATCAAGCCACTGGCTCTCCTGGAGTCATTAACTGCAGTGACATCTGGGGAAGTCCAGCTCTGGACCTACTGTCCCCCTCTCAGTGCCCCTTGTCCAAGAGACAACAGTCCTGGGTGCAGGCCTAGGGTGGAAACTAGACCACACTTTGATGCTACTGTGGGTCTATTTATGCAACACTGCACACGGGCTTCAGGCCGAGTGCGTGAGCGGCTGGGTACCGACTTAAGAGCAGCCATCGATCATGCCAAGAACCTTCCTGGGCAGTTTGCAGGAATGAGAGGTGAGTTAATGGCAGTGTTTAAGGGTTATTATATGTGAGTTAACAGCCTTGTGGACTCCTCTGACCGTAGAGGGATATGGAGGGCGATTGCCAGCTGTGGCCAAGACCCTCCCCAGAGTTCAGCCATTTGTGGTGCTTCAACCGTTCCCGATATCCGCGTGCATGCCAAGGCAGCAAGAGGAGCCCGTCTCAGTCTGAAAGCATTTGGACCATGACCCTAAGCCAGCCACCTCCTCCCACGAACCCACAAAGACCTACAAAGTCCAATAGTAAAAATAACCTTCAGGAGGAGGCTGGAGAATGGGCTCAGTCAGTAACATGTTTGTCAAGCAAGCATGAAGACCCCAGTGAAAAAGGTGGGTGTGGTGGCACCCATCTGTAATCACAACCTTGGGGAGACAGGTGGATCCTTGGAGCTCAATGGCTACCCAGGCTGACCAAGTCAGCGAGTGCCAGGTTCAGTGACAGATCCTGTCTCAAGACACAAATTGGAGAGCAATAGAGGGAAACTATCACTCAACATCAACCTTGTGCATGTGTCCACACACACACACACACGTCTTCCAGGATGAGGGATTTGTGTCTCATTGGGAATAAAGAGACATACACGGGGCCCACGAGGGCACTGGCCCTGGGATCCATGAAAAGCAGATGTACATTTTGGGGTGGCCCCTTGGGAGCACGTGCGCCCCCTCACAGCCCCTCTTGCTGTGGTGGACAGTGCAGGCTCTGCTGGGTCAGCAGGGAAGGCAGAAACAAAGTGACTTGAGTCCTCCAGACCATGAAAGGGGAGGTACCAAGGGAGGCTCTCGGACAGATGGGAAGTAGGGTCCTTCCCCACCCCCAGGAGCCAGCTAGTGAACCGTGAAGTCCAGGTTTGCTTAGGGAACATTGTCCCTGACAGGCCAGTGGGCAGGCAGGATCCATCTTCTTCACCAGCCACCAACCAGGCTCAGGCATGCAGAACTCTCTCCACTTGCTTCCTGCCTGAACTCTGTCTCCCGCTCTGGATAGCCAGGCCAGTGATGCACTGTATGTGAGTGTCATCAAGACTCGGAGGAGACAGTGCAGAGCCACCAAGTTAGTTCTTTTCTCTCCCATCGTCTCCTGGAGCTACCCTGGGCCTGTTCCCACCGTGTCACAGTGACTCTGGACTTTCTCCACTCCACCATCGCTTGCTGCCCCCTGTGCCAAACCTCACCATTCCCCTGTCGGTGTGGCGTCCTCCAGGGAGCCCTTTGATTGGCCATTGGTCCCCAGTGAGCATGCATGAGGACTCTAAGCTACATCTGCTTTGTTCATTCTTTCTCCAGGCAACCAGGGCATCACGGCCCATACCCTGGGTGCTTGATAAATACCAGCTTCAATTCATCAAGACAGTCCCAATCGCCACTGCCCGTGAGCCTCTCCCATGCACCAGGCTGGGAGCCCCACACTGTGCAGACATCATCTCACTCTGTCCTGCAGCCCTGCCGCCAGCTATCTTTAGCTCATTTGTAGAGACTCTGAGACGCTGGTGGGGCAAAGTGATGCCCAAGGTCACTGGACTGCCTGTCGGCGCCAGGACATCAGGCCAGAGGAACTTCAAAGCTGGCTGCGTCCTTTCCTGTGAGGTCCACGGTCTCTGAGGACGGGCTGGGGGCGGGAAGGCGAAGCAGCATTTTCTGCAGTAGATGCACCCCAGTTACTCAAGTTTAGAGATCTAAGAAAGTTATTCTGTGCAATGAATAAGAGAAATAGATGGGTGTAAAGGGGAAAACAGAAAATACATGCGGCTCTGACACAGGCTGAACTGGGTGGCCTTAACTCCCCTATTGAAGCCCTGACGCCCTCAGGACCCCACAAGGTGACTGCCCTGGAACACAAGCCCTTAACAAGGAATTAAGTGAAAACGAGGCCACTAATATTGGTTCGAATCCAATGGACTGTTGCTTTTAACACATGGAGAAAATGTGAGCACACACAGAAAACACTGGAGGACATGGCACAAAAGAGGCCATCCACCAGCCACAGAGGAGAACCACAGAAGAAACCAGCCCTGCCCATACCTTGGTCTTGAACTTCCAACCTCCAGATCTGGGAAAGAAACTCATTTCTGTTTTTTTTTTTGTTTTGTTTTTTTAAGCTTGCCTTTGATGTATTGTTACGCCAGCTCTGGAAACTAATATAGAGCCCTATTGCAATAAATATCCTGAATATATAAAAAGTTCCTGGAAATGAATAAGAAAAGGGCTAGCCATGAAACACGAGCAAAGAATAGAAAATAAATTCACCAAAGAAAAACACAAATGGCGTTTGCATGGGAAAAGGTGCTCATGCTCACACGGGATAAATATCAACACACTGGGGTAACGTAGTGGGGGAAACCAAGGAGTAGGAGGAAGAGATTGAGGTCCCAATGCCCCTCTGTTTTCTTGGAAGCTCTCTCCCAAAGCCCTGCCTCTTAAAGGCACCGCCACCTCCCCCACAGGACCCTGGCCAGAGACCAAGGTTTCAGGGCATGCTCAAGTCTTGGGAGTTTCAGGGACTGCTCATCCAGACCAGAGCGGTCTCCTGGGAAACTTGGTCAAGCCAAGACTGCTCTCTGTTCTTTCTGAGGCCCCAACAATAACACCAAAATCAACACCATTTCCTGAGCTCCTGCTGTGTGCACAGTACTTTGCTGGGCTCTGTC
>CABHPQ010168353.1:34963-48877 GCA_902168405.1 Peromyscus aztecus | reverse complement strand
CGGTGAAATGGGACTGACTCAGACTTGAGAGTTTTTTTTTTTTTTCGCCCCCCTTTTTTTTCTTGGGTCCTGAGTCATATAATAATTTAGAAAAACTTGCCTTTTCTCTTCCATTCCTGAAAAGATTCACTTAATTATCAACGTGAATTTCTATTCTCCAATCTCTCTCATTTATTACAATAGCAACTTACTTTACGGAGTCCTTGGGATGGTGGACATTAAAATCCCAACAACCCTATTAGAATTATGATCGCCCCCATTTGACAGAGGAGGAAAAAGAAATGTAAAGGAACAAAGGTCATTGCGCCGGGGGTTATGGTAGAAAATGGCAAAGCCTGGATTCAAATTGCCTGTAGGCTCTCAAGCTGCTCATATGACTACGTGGCTGCATAGTATTTTTTTTTAATGCCTTGACATCCCCCCTCCCCTTGTTCTTTGAACAAAGGAAGAGTTCACTACAAGTGAGACCTCCCTTGGCACCAGTTGAGAGCACTATGCTTGCTTCTTACTGCCCCTGATCCTTCATCACACTTGGAATTGTTTCTACGGCTTTGCAGCAAATGACTCATCCCAACAGGAGACACAGTTCAATAATAATAGTACAACTTGGCATTCTCACAGCACCTTTTTTTTTTTTTTTTTCTGACCAGTTTTGGGTGCTTCTGAAGCATTATCTCATTCATCTTCCCAGTAACTGAAATAAGCAAATGGTCTTTTTCATCCTGTAAGGAAACTAGGCACAGAAAGGATGAATGCCCTTGACCAAAGCTCCCGATGAGAATGCATTTTCATTGTTTCCCCCCCCCATCTCCTGATTCCCCAAGGCCATACGTCTCTGGTGAAATGGAGACTGCAATTACTGCTATAATTTCCCTGTCCATCTGCATACACAGGAGGAAAAAAATATCATCACTGTAATGTTTTCTCTTCTGGGTTCCTTTGTATTCTGCTCCTTCTTTTTGCTCCTTATTACTTCTTGACATCTTATCTCCTGTCCAGTCTCTGGAAAATATTATTTTTTTTAAAAATCAATGAATAGCTAGTAGGAAATGTCCCACATTAGCATCAGTGGTCACTGGCACAGCACTGCAAGAATATCAAGAGCTGTTGACTTTCTATTCTGCTATCATTACAGAGTTAAAACTCTCCTAAATACCACAATGGCTTTATGGGTCTAGTGCTTGTTAGTCGAGGATTTGGAAGTTTCCATCCTACTGAGAAGTCTCTAAATTGGCTGTGTGCTGTGCTGAGATTCTGTCGAGCTCTGGATCTTTTGATATTGTAAGATGCATTCATAGAAGGCATATCCCAACAAGCAAAATAGATTCACTAATATATCTTTAAAAATCATAACCAAGGGTTAAGGCTGTAGTTCACTATAGAGTACTTATCTACATGCTCTAGGTTTAATCACCAGCTTCAGGGTAGGGGAGGTAGAGAGAAGGGAGAGAAGAAAAGGGGAAGACATTCACAGTACTCAAATACTAATCTAGAACCTATGATTTGTTTTGCTTTTTGTTTGTTGAGACAGGGTCTCACTGTATAGCCCTGGCTGGCCTGGAATTTGCTGTGTTGATCAGGCTAGCCTCTAAATCAAAGAGATTTGCCTGTCTCTGCCTCCAGAGTCCTGGAACTTAAAGTGTGCACCACCACTCCCTGAGTAATCTAGAATCTTAAAAATAATTCTATAATATGTCTTCAAGTTTAGGGAAAGCAGCAAATAAAAAACGTAGTGATGCATATACAAAGTGAGACAGACTTGGATTAGGGTAAATACTAGCTAATATGACCTTGAGTGATAGTGAAAGCAGCTTCATGGGTTACAATGCCGAGTACTCTAATTTCTCACCTTTAATGGGCAAAATTTTATTTTCTTAAAATCTTCCTAAAATGCCCTTTCTATGACCATTCTTTGTATCAGGTCTGTTTGATCTTGCTTGTGTGTCTGTGTGTCTTCCCTGTTGGAAGGTAGGAATCATGCCTCTTCCTATCGCTGAGTCTCCACAGCCTTGAGTCAGCTCTGGGATCATCAGTAGTTTAATTTTCTTCCTGATGCCTCAACCCCTCAATGGAGTTATTATCCGATAATATATCCCCTTTTTATCACCTTACACCTCTGCAGAACTGAGTCAGACCTAACTCATATCCACTGTCTGCTTTTTATTGCCTTTCTTCATATTTCCAGCCTGTGAGATTATTTGATATCTTATTTCATGAGTATGTCTTTTGAGAAGAACCATCCTGTGACTATCGCTACCTCAAAAGAAGAGGAGGCTTAAAAGTCCCGAGGAAAGGGCCAGTGACTACAGGAACCCACATGATAAAAGGAGAAACCAGCTCAAGGTTGCTGTCCCCTGACCTCCACAAGGCACTCTGACAGTCACACCTCCCCAAAATAAATAAATCTTAAAAAAAAAATAGTAAGTACTGAGATAAACTAAAAATAAAATCAACCTTCCCATTCACAGAGGACAATCCTTGATCTTAAAGAACACAACAACAACAACAACAAAAAACAAAAACAAAAACCCCAAACCTAAGATTGCTTCCTAAAATGAAAGAAAAGAAAGCAAAGTGAAGTCTTGGAAAACAACAGATTCCTGTAATGCCTCAGTGGTCAAGGGAGCTCTCTGCCAGGCCTGAAGGGTGGGTTGTAGCCCTACACCTACTTGGTGAAGGTCAGAACCTGCGCCTCCAATCCCCTGACCTTCTTATATGGGCTGTGGCACAAGCACCCACTACCCCTGTACCCCCAACACAATAAGTAAATAATATATAAAATTAAAAACAAATCCATTGCTTCCCTTTAAAAACCTTTAAAAAAAACCATTTATTTATTTTCCATGTGTGAGTGTTGTGCCTGCCATGTGTGTAAAGGTGCTGTATGCATGCCGTATCCACTGAGGCCAGAAGAGGGTATCAGATGCCCTGAAATTGGAGTTACAGACATTGTAAGCGGCCTTGTGGGTGCTGGGAATTTAACCCGGGTGCTTTTAACCACCAAACCATCTCTCTAGCCCCTCCTTCCCTTTTTAAAGGGGATTTAAAAAAAAAAAAAAGAGTTCTAGAAAGCAAAGAAAGAGCTCATGAGAGAGAAGTTCTTTTACTGTCAAGAAATACCTATTGCTCACATATATTGTCATTTATTAAACTCTAATAAGGGGGCCCTGGGGCACTATAGCTCAGTGGTAGAGCCTTTGCCCGCCATTCACGAGAAGGCCCTGGTCCTTACAAAGTCTACCAACAAAATTTGATACTATGTATTTTGTTACATCATTGGTTCAGACTCCAGAATATTGTAAGGTGGAATATATCAGGAAGGGTCTGAGAAGAAGGGCAAACCACATAGGACCTAACTAGCCAAGTGAAAATGCAGGCAGAAAGGGTGGAGCCTGGAAGTCTGCATCAGTGAAGAACCCTAAGATCTGCAAGCCAGTTTATTAGGTATTTCTTTCCTAAGAAGCAAACTGGTCAGGGATGGGCTTATTGTTCAGTTGATAATGTATTTTTTGTAGCATGCATGAAACCCTGGGTTCAAGCCTCAGCACCCAAAAAGCTGTTTGCAGTGGGTCATGCCTATAATTCCAGCACCTGGAAGGTACAGGCAGGAGAATCAGGAGTTCAAGGGAGATGGGGGAGGGGACTCTGAATTCAGGAGTTCAGGTCATCCTTGGCTACACAGAGAATTCAACAGCAACCAGGGAAACTGGAGACCTTGTTTCATTTTTTAAAAAGGGGGGGAAAGTTAAAAAGAACTGGATAAGAGTTACAGATAACATTATTTCACTCATTCAAAAACCATATATAGTAAGCAGCTTTCCGATGTGCCAGCAATCTTGCTGGGTGATAGGAATTAAAAGGCTTGGAGAGGAGGAAGCAGTGCTGGAGAGCTGGCTCGTTAGTTAAGAGCACTGGCTGCTTTTCCAGAGGACTTGAGTTCTGTTCTCAGCACCCCCGTGGCAGCTCACAACTGTCTGTAACTCCAGTTCCGGGGGACCCGGTGCCCTCTTCTGCCCTCTTCAGGTACCAGGCACATAGGTGACGCACTGACATGCTTGCAGATGAAATACTACATTAGAAGAAATAAAAATAAAAAGCTGGACTTGGTGGTGGACACCTTTAAGCCAAGCTCTTAGAAAGCAGAGGCAGCAGGGTCTCTGATTTCAAGCTTTGTCTACACAGCAAATTCTAGGCCAGCCAGGGCAATATAGTGAGACCCTGTCTGGAAACAACACAAAGCTATACTTCAGTGGACAAGCAATCATTATTTTGGTGTTTTGAGTCGGGGACTCACTCTGTAACTTTGACTGTCTTTGAACTTGAAATGATCCTCTCTCCTTAGCCTCCTGAATGATGGTCAATTATCTTCAAAACCTGTGTGTGGTGACAGACTTCTAATTGCAGCATCTTAGTATTGGAAGCAAAAGGATCAGAAGTTCAAGCAAGTGTGGGCTGGCCTGGGCTACTGTCTCAGCTACTGTTCCATGTGCAGGCTAGCCTGGGCTACTGCCTCAGTTACTGTTCCATGTGCAGGCTAGACTGGGCTACTACTGCCTCAGTTGCTGTGAAGAGACACCATGACCATGGAAACTCTTATAAAAGAAAGCATTTAATTGGGGCTGGCTTACAATTTCCGGGGTTTAGTCCATTATCATGGTGGGAGCACAAGAGCAAACAGCAGACAGGGTGCTGGAGAGGTAGCCGAGAGTTCTCCATCTAGATCTGCAGGCAGCAGGAAGACAGAGACACTGGACCTGCCTTGGGGTTTTTGAAAACCTCAGAGCCCACTTCCATCGACACACTTCCTTCAACAAACGCCACGCCTCCTAATCCTTTCAAATAGTGCCACATCCTGGTGACTAAGCATTTAAATCTGGGAGCCTCTGGGGGCCATTCTCATTCAAACTGCCACAGCTACATAAGACTCTGTCTCACAAACAAACAAGAAAGAATAACAAAGAATATCTTGAAGGAGCTTTCATCTGAGCCCCTGAACTTGTTCAAATTAAAGACTTTTTTCTTGTGGCATGTGGTGGCACATGCCTTTAAGCCCAAGGCATGTGGTGGCACATGCCTTTAAGCCCAGCATGTGGGAGGCAGAAGCCAGCCTGGTCTACAATGCAAGTTCTAGGACAGCCAGGACTACACAGAGAAACCCTGTCTCTAAACACCAAAACAAAAAACCAAAACACTTTTTTCTTTATGCTGGACAACAAAGCTCCAATTATCTACTTCTGTTATAGGTACACACGGTTTGGGAGAGTTATGTTGATGCTGGGAATAGAACCTGGGTCCTCTGGAAGAGCAGCCAGTTAACAGCCGTTAACCACTGAGTCATTTCTCTATCCCCAACACAGTTATTAATTTTTTAAAGTACACATTGCCTTTTTGTTTGTTGGTTTTGAAACAGGGTCTCCGTGTAGTCTCAGTTGGCCTGGAGTTGACTGTACAGCTGAGGATTATCTTGAATTCCTGACACTGGCATTCAACTTCTGTCTGCAAGGTATTGCTTTCTTAGATAAGCTCTATTCCCCATGTCCATTTCCTCATGTCTACTACAGCTGATGAGCCTCTCAGCCCCTCACTGCTCAAGTCAACAGGCTCTCCTGCAGGCTGTACATTTTCTCAGCTCCGTGTTTCCAGGATTTCCTGCTAGATTGACAAGGCCACCACATTTTTTTGAAACCCTCCTCTTCTGGGTTTTACGATACCACTTCCTTGCATTTCTCTCCTGTTCTTTTGGCAATCTCTCTCAAAATTGGTTCTGTAGTCCATCTGCATCAGTTATTTAAAGTTGTTTCAAGATGGATTCCTGAGGGCTAAGGGGATGGCTCAGTGGGTAAAGTGCTTTCTGCACGAGCATGAGACCCCAAGTTTGAATCCTCAACACTCGTGTGAAAACTCAGGCATGGCAGCATATGTACTGTAATCCCAGAGCTGGGACTAAACCCAGAACATTCCTGGGACTTACTGGAAAGACAGCTAAAGGCTTGGTATGAGAGGCTGTCTTAAAAACTAAAGTGGAATATGACTGAGGGAAACCACCAATATCAACCTCCTGCCTCCACATACACACACACACACACACACACACACACACACATACACACACACACACACACACACACATGCACACACATATCAACCAGGATTAGGGTTATTAGGGTTAGACCAAGGATGCAGGATTTAAATAGCACTTTGGTGATTCTTATATACACTAATGTCTGAGACCCATTGCTCAGTAAATCATCATTCCTAAATCTGTATTTCTACCCTAGACCTCTCTTGTAATCTATGAACCACATCTCAGAATTTCTTTTAGACAAAGTTGTTAAATACTTCAAACTCAACATTCTAAATCTAAGTCACTTTTCCTTCAAATACACAATTCCCATCCTTTTAGTGACTGTCAGAAGCATAGAACCAAATTCCCACATCAAGAACTTCAAAACCGTGTCCCCCGACAACTTGTCCCTTCTATCAATATGATCTTCCTAAAACAAATATCTGAGTATGTTTCCTTCTTGCTTAAATTGTCTTGTGACACCAAGGGCTTAAAAGGATAAAATCCCGAGACAGTTGCTTATCATTTGGAGGACTTCCTAATCTGAGCTCTGCCCAGCTTACATGTTAGCTACACAGAATGTTCTACCAAACACACCAGACTTTTTCAGTCTGTGTGTGTGCTCTTTAGTCCCTCTTCCTAGTTTACCTGACGGTCTCCTACGGATGTTTAAATTCCTTGATCATAAGTCACTTCAGGACTGGGAGATACAGCTCAGTTGGTAGACTGCTTCTCCAGCGTGCAGCAGAGCCCCACGTCCCTTCAGTCCCCAATATCCCCTCAACCAGGCATGGTGCCACACACACACACACACACACACACACACACACACACACACACACAATCCTAGCACGCTACAGGTGGGGCCAAGAGGGTCTCAAGTTCAAGGTCATCCTTTGCTACACAGAGTCCAAGTTTAGCCTGGATTACTATTATCTTGTCTCAGACAAAAAACAAAAACAATAAAACAAAAATGATCCTTTAGGGACAACCTAGCTCCCTACTCCTTCCATCATACTGCCATGTGGCGGTCTCTACTGGATTGATAGAGTAATCTGCATCCCTTTCTCCTCTTGAAACTCCCTAAATTGAACACTCTATTTATCCTTAGCACCTGTCATTCAGGAACTGTTAAATGAATAAATACTGTGATGTATTTCCATTGTGCTCTGTATTGCAAAGCATTTCATCGTTGATATTTATTTCTGTTTGTGTTACTGCAACTTGCCATGAGTCATACTGCTAGCCTTGCTTGGATTTAGCCCTCTCTTAGCCTTTTATAGACTATCCCATTTAGAATGGAAGAAAATGGCAGAGACCCAAGAGCAGCATAGGAGTGTATGAAAACAGCTGCTTCTCCGACACTGTCTACCTGGCTTCAAGAATACTAAAGATTTGTAGCCATTTTGAATGACACATTGAAGAACAGGAAGAGTTTCATGCTTAGCTCAGTAAAGAGATCCATAGAGGCTTTCTTTCAGAAGAAATTCTTCCTAGAGAAAGTGATATTGATAAAAAAATATAATACATAGTACCTAAAAAATTCAAATACTATAGTTGAGGAAGCTGGAGGAAAAAACTCAGTAAATTTAAAACCACTAAAGACATACGTGGCCATCAGAGACAAAAGTTGTATCTGACCCTGTGTTAGCCAGTTTCACATTGCTAGAGTGAAAGTTCCTCAGACAATTGACCAATGTTATGGTTGCAACGTTAATGTCCCCAGAAGCTCATGTGTTTGAACACTTGGTCTCCAAATGGTGATGTTACTATTGTAAAAAAATGATTTATTTTTATGTGTATGTGTGTGGTTGAGTGCCACAGGTATGCCTGAGGAGCCAGAAGAGGGTATCAGATCCCCTGGAGCTGGAATTTTCCCATATGACATTCAGTTTTATAGAAAATTATATATGTTCATGTTTATATGTATGCATTTACTCTTTAACCAATTTCCTCAATTTCCAACTCAATGGTTAATTCAGTTATATGTGGCATTATATAACTAATAATCTAAAATAGATTATCTGTAGGTAATTGTAATATAAAGTCCAAAATAAGAAAAATGTAATGCCAGTGCAATGTTTTTACATTTTCATGGGCTTGGTGTTTGTGCCTAGTTTGTATTCAACAATATTTAGCAATTGAATGAATCACAAAATAACAGCATACGGTGATGGAGGGGGTGGTGAGACCTCTTAACAAAGCTCTTCTGTTTTGTTATGGTTTGATTTTTTTTTTCCCAGTGGAGGGTAGGGGTGGAGGGATATTGAACTCAGTACCTCACACAAGTGCTATGCCATCGAGTCAGACCCCAACCCCAGGTTTTTCTGTTTGGGATTCACTTGTTTTACAGCTGATCACTTGTGGATTCAGAAGTGTCTCATCAGTTGAATTTCTAATCTGAGAAACATTGGTGTTTGACCTAAGAAAATTGAGAAAAAGCTATGAATAATTACAAAAGGAAATGTGAGTTGGTTTACAATGAAAAGGGCTGAGAATACTGTATCACTTCATGGTTCACTCTCTACAGTGCTGTGTTGGGTAAGAGGCAAGGACTGGGTGAAAGCCTTGTGTTCTGGAGACTATCCTCCCAGATTGTATGAACAGACATCTAGGGAAGAGCAGGAGTCAGAGAGCCAGCATGCTGTTTCAAAGCATGTCATTCTGAGCCCAACTGTACAGTTGTAGAGTGGATAAAACTCACACTGTGTAATTTTTACTAAGACATTTTAAGAGAGTTAATTATTATTATTATTATTACTATTATTATTATTATTATTTGCAGTTGTGATCAAAGAATTATTTTCAGATGATATAGTGGTCATAGCATTTATCATTGACAAAATACACTTAATTCTAAGTTTGCCAGTGATATTTAGCATAATCAGAAAATTGGATAAGATTCTGTCTTAGAGTTTCTGTTGCTGTGAAGAGACAACATGACTATGGCAACTCTTATAAAAGGAAGATTATTTAATCAGAGTGGCTTACATTTTCAGAGGCTCAGTCCATTATCATCCTGGTGGGGAGCATGGCAGTGTGCAGGCAGACATGATGCAGGCTACATCTTGATAAGCAGGCAACAGAAAGTAGACTGAGACACAGGGTGGTATCTTGAGCATATATGAGACCCCAAAGGCCACCCCCACAGTGACATACTTCCTCCAACAAAACCACACCTGCTCCAACAAGGCCAACCAACATAGATTCTAAATGTTCATAAGTTTCACTTGTGTTCATAAGCAAAAAACACATGTTAAATATTTTGATAGGGGATTGGAAAGATGGCTCAGTAGTTAAGAGCACTGGCTGCTCTTCCAGAGGAAGAGGTTCAATTCCCAGCACCCAAATGACAGCTCACAACTTCAGACCAATGTACATAAAATAAAGTTAAATAAATAAAAAAAATTGATAGTTGGCAAATTTTTTGTATACTATTATTCTATGGCATCTTTGTTATATTGACTTAGAGACCCTGCATTTATAATTTTTTTATTTATTAAAAATAATTCAGCAGGACAGTGGTGGCATATGCCTTTAATCCCAGCACTTGGGAGGCAGAGGCAGGCAGATCCCTGAGTTCGAGGCCAGCTGGTCTACAGAGCGAGTTCTAGGACAGCCAGGGCTACACTGAGAAAACTTGTCTTGAAAAAATAAAAAACAAACAACAACAACAACAAAATTTAGCCAGGCATGTTTGTTCATAGTTTTAATCGTTGTAGTTGAGAGTCAAAGACAAGGATCTCTGTGAATTCGGGGCCAGCCTAGTCTAAAGAACGGGCTCCAGTCCAGCCAGGGTTACATATTGAGATCTTGTCTCAAAAAACAAAACAAAACAACAGAAAGCAAAGAGCAAACATTTTCATGAATCTAATTCTATATGCATATATCAATCATATACTAAGCTAGAGAGAGAGGGGGAATATAAAAATTCAGATTTTGGCCCTTTAAGGCATTAAAGTCAAGTTTGGATGAGAAAAAGTGGGGAAGACAGAAACAGATAATTATGGTATCTGCCGTAAATGCGATGATACTACACAAGCTGGTCGATGGAAGCTCGTAAGAAGGGCTGTCTGCTGGCGGCTGTGCGAGGTAGTGTTTAGAGAGCCCATCCTGGAGAGTGTGACACCTGGGTCCTGTGCTTAATTAACAGTATTTCTATGCATAGTACTTGAAGTCAGTAAATTACACCATGAGCTCACTCCTTTCTCTTCCAGCTCACCCAGGGTGTTGTCTCCAAGAAGGAGGTCTGGGGCCATGCACGGCAGAGTTTGTGTTTGCCTCCGTGGCTCAACTTCACTATTAGATCCCTTTTGAGGTTTAGTTGAACACATTGATGCCTGAATTAAACAGTTCTCAGGCTCCTTGTACCTAGACGAGAGGCCTGGGCTTGAGTTCAGATATAGGAAAACTGAGAAAAGACTGGCAGGTTAAGGGAAGTCTCCTCAAAAAGTAGTGGAGCGGTTCTTAGTCTCACTGCTCTCCCTCTGCGGCCCTCGGTACGTGAGTGCATGACTCCAGCTCCATCTCTGAGTGCATGACTCCAGCTCCATCTCGGATGATGAAGACAAGGCTCACCTCCAGAGGATGAGAGAACAGAGGTTGGCTGTGGCAGACCACAAGAACTTCCAGCATCAAGGCCAACACAATAGATCTCAACTCGAGAATTCCAAATGATGGAGAAATCAATTGTTTTGACAAAGCAATCCTGTCTGGGGGACATTGGCTGCTCCCACTGAACCCAGTTTTACTTGGTCAGTCATGATATTTCCTCATTCACTAGTTCTTACCGAAATGCTTAACATCTGTTATGCACTCACAATATTTTTCCTGAATGCACAAATCCCTACACATACGTTAAAAAACACATATGCAAAATCGGCTACATGCTACAGTGACTCCTGATAGGTTTCTTAGATGAGCTAGATGTTCTCAGTGCTTGCCCTGTCTGAGAGCAAGACAGACTGTTGTAGAAGCTGTGTACTTAATTCTTCTCTAAAGATCGTGATTGATAGCTTTTTACATTTATATGTATTTATTTATTTAGCCCACTGAGTCCTGTTAGTTAGTACTAATTATGTTAGTCCTGACCTAGTATGCATGGGTGTGTGGTTATTCACTGGGATCCAGGAACTCTACTAGTGTCTGTGCCTCCAAAGAAAAGTGACTATCACCAGCACTTATTAACTGCCAATAGCTCCTCAGATAGAGGCGGGGGCCATGGAACACCCCCTCCCCTCAACTTGGTGCAGGAATTTGCTCTTTGATTTTTTTTTTCAAGACAGGGTCTCTCTGGGTAGCCTGGGTTGTCCTGGAACACATTCTGTGGTCTAGGCTGGCTTCTGACTCACAGAGATGTGCCTACCTCTGCCTCTGCTGGGACTACAGATGTGCGCCACCACTGCCTGGCCTGCTCTTTGATACCTTATTTGGAACTGTAGTAATCAATAGTTAGTTGAGCTGGGTGTAGTGGTACTTGCTGATAGAATAATGCTGAAGAGATAAGGGCAGGAGTGCCAGGCCAGCCTGGGCTATCTAAACCTTTGGGCCAGTGAGCTAGCTCAACAGACACAAGTGGTTATTGTTTAAGCTGAATATCTGCATGTGATCCCAGAACACATGGTGGAAGGAGAAAACAGCCTCCCTAAAGATTGTCTTCTGACTTCCAAATGAATACAATGGAATGTACGTATACACACACACACACACACACATACACACACAAGAAAAGCTTAAGAAGGTCAGCCTTCCAAGTCACCACACTACTCTATAGTCTCTACAGACTGCATTTTGTCAATATGTTATTGCATTATTGTAAATAGAAAGCAGAACTGACAGAAAAGTCAAAACAAAACAGATTCTTCCAGAAACTGTGCCCCGAAGGATGAAAATACTGTGGTTACCTCTGTCAGCCCAACCCTCAGGGTCTGCAATAGAATACCAACAGTTGCAGTGTTATCCAATCCTCCCAAACATATCCTCACCATTCACAGTTTCCAATAGAGGAAAGATGATATTGTCAAGGAGAATTATATCATATGGTCTGCTCTACCTGTAATGAAGTCCAAGTGGTAAACATTTAAACAACATTTTAAAAATGCTTCCCAGTTGTTTCATTCCATTGCATGACAATGCCTTTTTATTAAACATTTGAAGATGTAGCAAAAAGCATTAGACTCAGAGATCTCAGCTCTAACATCTTGAAATAGCTTGAACTGCTCAGATAGAAATGCTTTAAAATAGACATGGCATTTTTCTAAAGGAGAGAAGAAGGAAAGGTAATTTACATTAGTAGTAATTTGCATGCTGTTCTCATCTCTGGGCAGCTTGCTGTGTTTTTTTTTTTTTTTCCTCCCTCTGTAGTCCATCACTTATTTTCATAATGATTACTCAAAAATAAACCTGGAGTGGCATTTGTTCCTTTCTGAATGTTGTGTATAAGAATTGTCCTCTGTGAAGTATACTTAATTTGAGGATGGATAGGAGGTACTTTGGAAATGGTTTAAAGAAGAAAAAGAAAGAACTACAGCCTGGGGGCTGGGGAGATAGTTCAGTTGGTAATGTACTTGCCTTGCAAGCAGGGGGACCCAAATTCTAGCCCCCACAAAGGACCTGCAGAAAATGGTGTGGTGCTGCAGGCTTACAATTCCAGCAGTGTGGAGGGGCAGAGACAAGAGGATTCCTGTAGCTTGTTAGGCAGCCAGCCTAGTTTGATTGGTGAGCTCCAGGCCACTGAGAGACCTGTCTCTAGGATGTGGACTATGTTCCCGAGGATGATACCAGAGATTGTCCTATGGTACACACACACACACACACACACACACACACACACACACACACATACACACACACACACACACACACACACACACACACACACACACACACACACGAGAAGGGGAGGGAGAGAGAGAGAAAGAGAGAGAAGCAGGAAGGGGGAGGGGAAGGGAAAGTAAGGAAGAGAGAGAGGGAGGGAAGGAAGGAGAAAGAGAGAAATCCAAAATATCCAAATGATTTTTTTAAGCCTTTCAGGTTTTCTGTCCCAAACCCTCCTTATAGGAAACTGGATTTTCTAACTCTCTCTTTTTAGACCTAAAGAATTTGTCTTCAGAAGGAGTTTCTCTTTTCACCAGTCCTGCCTTCCTATTTCAAGGTCAATGGTTGTGGCATCTCAGCAGCCTGTAGAAGTCAGTGCAATTCTGCGGCAGAACTAGCGAGCTCAGGATGGAAGACACCATGCTGGAGATGGGGTGCAGAATAGGGGCAGACACTCTAGAGAAGGAGGACTCTTCACCCAGCAGTCGGGGGGCCTCTCAAATTGTCCCCATCCTCTTAGGTACCAAGTGTCTGCTTCTTGTGCAGCATTCATAAAAAAAAGACTTAAAATTGTCACGTCTTACGTTGACCTCATTCTCTGTATCTTCACTTGCAAAGAGTGAGTCTCAGGATGAGCACAATATGAAAATATTGGGAACTCTCTCAGAACATATTAAACATGTCAAGATGGTGACAGTGGGATATTCATTCCACAGCAGGGACTCCCTGAGCACAGGACCCTGCTGACCACACAGGGGTCATGCTCACCAAGCAGGTCCCAACAGGTCAGACAGCTTAAAATATTTGCCCAAGGGAATCAAACTGGTTAGGACCACAGCTAGTCCATGATTTCTTGTTTCTTTTCTTTTATCTTTCTCTCTACATTCTATTATTTCTCCATTTCTACCTCATGATTAGATTAGAGGCATATATATTTATTTTTCTTTAATATTTATTGAACAGACTTTGTGACAGGGACTGCAGTAGGAATGAATGAAACATGATATAATTCTTTTTTAAAAAAAAGATGTGTG
>CABHPQ010168353.1:17250-34863 GCA_902168405.1 Peromyscus aztecus | reverse complement strand
TGTGTGTGTGTGTGTGTGTGTGTGTGTGTGTGTGTGTGGTCCTGCCTGCATGTCATGGCATATCTGTGGAGGTCAGAGGACAACTAGGGAGTCAGTTCTTTCTTTCCATCATGTGAATCCTGTGGGTCAAATTTAGGTCATCAGGCTTGGTGGCAAAAATCTTTTGTTTGTTTGGTTTGGTTTTTGGTTTTTGATTTTTGAGAGAGGGTCTTACTATATAGCTGTGGCTATCCTGGAACTCACTCTGTAGACCAGACTGGCCTTGAACTCACAGAGATCTGCCTGCCTCTGCCTCCTGAGTGCTGGGATCAAAGGCATGCACCACCATGCCCAGTGGTGGTGAACATCTCTACTGCTGAACCATCTGGAAGGTCCCTAAAACAACAACAACAACAAAAACAAAAACATAAAGGAAAAGACATTTGTTTTTTTTTGTCTTAGTTGTTTAACTTTATTTGCTTATTTTTATGTGTGTGAGTGTTTTGCCTGCATGTATGCGTGTGTACTCTAAGTGTGCCCAGTCCTTAAGGGGGCCAGAAAAGATCAGATCTCCTGTAACTGGAGTTACAGATAGTTGTAAGCAACCCCATGGGTACTGGGAATGAACCTGGGTCTGCTGGAGGAAGAGGCAATACTTTTAACTGCTGAAGCATTTATCCCACCCTAAGACATTTGTTTTTAAAGACTGTTTTAAGTAGGGGCTTGAGAGATGGCTCAGCAGTTAAGAGTACTTACTGTTCTAGGGGGACCTGAGTATAACAAGTTTTTTTGTTGTACTACCTTTGGACTGTCAGCTCACAAATAATGACACAGAGACTTATTATTAATTATAAAAGCTTGCCCTTAACTTAGGCCTGTCCCACTGGTTCTTATAACTTAAATTAACCTATTTTTATTAATCTACATTCTGCCATGTGGCTCGGTTGCCTCTACTCTGTACCGAATGTCCAACCTCTTCAGTGTCTCCCTGGTGTCTCTCCACCTCTCTTCTTCCTAGAATTCTCTCTTTCTCTGGAAACCCCACCTACTCTCTCCTGCCTAGCCATTGGCTGCTCAGCTCTTTATTAAATCAATCACAGTGATACATCTTCACACAGTGTAAATAAATATGACACAACATTTCCCCCTTTTTGTCTAAATAAAAAGGAAAGGGTTTAACTCTAACATAGTAAAACTATATACAATAAGAACAATTATCAGGTAAGATTACATTAACAATGTCTAGTCCATTTGTATTTGTCATATTCAGAGGAAATACTCTACTAGCTATCCTATTTTGATGAATCTAAAGTTTTATACTTAAACCATTTTTTTTATCATAACTTGTATGATCATCCTAAAAATATCTTTTTAGACAAGGAAAACTGTAACTATGACTATCTAGTTTTCAACCCCATCAGAGACCTGAGGAGCATATACTATTACTTGAGTAAACAGTAAGTGTGGAGCAAAGGACTTCTAAAACTATAGAAACAACAGAGGTATCTGGCTGCCTAGACAGTCACCCATGGTTCCTCTGCAACAATTGGGCATCCATTATTGACCTACAGGCCTAGAATATCTGGCAGTCTTTTCTGTGAAGCAGGAATTTTGAAGGACTGTCCTACCTTGTCTTGGCAAAGGTCAGTAGTCACTTTCTTTTGTGTCCTGCTTATCCAATTTGACAGCATACTGTCAGCAGTCGAGGCAAGGGCAGTTTCTTGCCTAGTGGCTAACTTTATCAATGAAAGTAAACTCCATATAGAAGTTCTTCAATGCCCATCATTTTTGAAGTTGGTGCTGCCAGAAGCAGACATGTCTCACTATCATGAAAAGCCTTAGGTTATTAAAAGATCTTAAATGTCATATTCTGAATGTCTCTGAAGTGTTTGAAGACCATACCTACATGACTACATGTTTGATTGTTATAGATGACTAACTACTAACCTGTATTTCTTAATTATCCTAAATATTTTGTAATAATAACTTCCAAGGACTAGAAATTTACATTACATTGTTAAATGAGGTGCATAGGTACAGTACCTTAAACAATAGTAGAAACATATATACAGTACCACAAAAATAACCTTAAATTTGTATCAATATATAAAAATCCAATTCAATGTGAAATATTTGATTAATAGTTGTTTTCTAGTTTAAAAGTAGATCCAATAATCTATCCTTTAATCCTATCATTTCTATATCCCCCCCATTTTTTATCTTTTTAGAAAAACATCCCTGAATCCAATCTCCTTTGTTTAGTTTCCTCCCTGACCATGACTAATAACAACTTACAACTAACCCTCCTAAACAATGACAAACATCCACCTAACAAGCAAAAAACCATTTACCCCACCTCTTGGGAATGTGGGTATCATGGTTCTCTAGACTGCTTCTTGTTGTCTGGGGGCGATGGCATCATTAGAGGACCCTGAGAAAATTGAGATAATGGTCAAGTCCTGGGAGAGCTAGCTGTTAACCAGTCTCAGTGTGATGGGAAAATGCAGGGCTTTTCTGGCTGGAGTAGTCTGTGAGGCTGGACCATCTCAACTAGCAGCTTTGAATTTGTTCTTGATGCAGAATTTTGAGGAAATTGCAACAGAAGTATCCTGAGACTGGATTACCTGGGCTACTTGTCTTCATTGGTGTCTGGTCCTTTTTTTCCTGAAAACACACAAACTTTTAAAGGTAACATATATATACCTGCATTAACACGAGTATGGAATGTGTGGTGTGTACAAATCAGCTAAAGATGATTGCATGTTTTATGTTTGAGTAGGTAAAAGGCATCTGTTAACTTATAAGTCCTTTTGGACCACATAACCAAACTGTAATATAAATCACTATCAATGCCATATGAAAGAATGACATATAATAATAAATCATGAGGACTCTGTAACCAATAAGATTTATCATGTCTAATCCAGTCTTAAGGCTGTTTCCATGTAGAGGGATCAGCATACATGTTACCTGTCTTATAGTTTTTCTTTCTTTCTTTCTTTCTTTCTTTCTTTCTTTCTTTCTTTCTTTTTTTTTTTAATGTCTGTAGCCAAGATTTTCAGGAAATCTCCCTTGATAAAATTTGGTCTTTATTAATTTTAAAGAAATCCATACCTTTTGGTTTCCTGTGAAAGCAAAAGTAAAACCTTTTCCCTAATGCAACATATTTTCTAACTTCCGTTTTAAAGTCGAGACATCCTGAAAATATACAGGCTGGTTTGATTCAGCACCTCTTTCCACACTCCAATGTCTCTCAGCAGCTGTTGCTTTTTGTTCATTAGCATTTAAAATATTTAAAGTTAATAAAGCACAAAGTACTGTATATAACATGCCTTGTGTTATGGTATTTCCCATCCTTATGTGGCTTATTCTTTTTATATTACTTTATTCTCTCTTTAAAGACTTTATTATTTTTAAAGTATTTTTTTATGACTGTCTATATCCATTTTCTTTTCTTTCTTTAGCATCTAAGCACATTTTTAAGTACACTATATCTGTTCAGAGGTTTTCTCAGTCTGGACCAGACTTTGCTAAGCACTTTCAGCATTCTCTGACTGCATGAGTCAAACCTTAAATGGCTAGGCTGCCACCATGTGACTGCTAGGCTGCCACCACGTGACTCTGCCCCCCACCCCTGGTTCCCTGAGAGCCTAACCTCATGCTGGCAGTACTAGTGGAAGCCTGTTTACCACCCCAGCTCTGGGAAGTTGCTGAGTCTGAGATGCAGCAGGTATTTTTACTTCGTGAGCCGGCTGCTCAAGTGTTCTGTTGCACAGCAGGGCCGTTTAAAGGAGCTGTGTCTCTGTATACTGTGAGCAGTGAGCCTGAGAGACCATTGTTACCAGAAAGCTTTCCCAGGCCTTATGTGAATTTACGTGTTGGATGTTGGGCGCCAAATGTAGCAAGCTTTCTTGTGAGACTATCTTTGGACCACCAGCTTGCTTATTATTAATTATGAAAGCTTGGCCTTAGCTTAGGCTTTTCCCCAACTTGGTCTTGTAACTTAATTAACCCATTTTTTAAAAAATCTGACTTCCACATTTGACTTGCTCCAAGTTTGCTGGCAAAATCCATACACCTAGATTCTTCCTCCCAGTTTCTCTCTCTCTGCCCAGAAGTCCCACCTATACTTTCTGCCTAGCTATTGGCCATCCAGCTTTTTATTACACCAATCACAGCAATACATCTTCACACAGTGTACAAATACCCCACAACACCTGAGTTCAGTTCCTAGCACCCATATTGGGTGGCTCACAACTGCCTATAACTTCACTTCCAGGGGACTTAGCGTCTCTGACCTCAGAAGGCACTGTACTCAGGTACACCTGTACTTACTTCCACACACAACACACACACACAACTATACAAGTATTTTAAAATAAACTAAGATCTGTTTTAAAAAACAATTTTTGTTTGATGTTTGTTTTAGAAGTTACATTTAATGCATACCTATTAATATTAATGTCACCTTTCAACTTAAAAATTAAACTAAGGACCTCCTTGGGGTAACTTGGTGTTGTAACTCAGTGGTAGAGCCCTTGGCTAGCATGTACCAAGGCCCTAGGTTCAATCTCCAGGACTGAAAGAGAAGAAAAGAAAAAAAAGAAAGAGAACCATTTTTGTAATCTCTTTACATGGGAGGTAGAGATAGAAGAGTTACTTCAAGTTTGAAGCCAGCTGAATTTACACGGTGATTTCTCGGCCAGCCAGAGATATGCATAGAGGAACTTGTCTCAAAAAATATATATATCAAAAAATAAATAATAATGAAGGCTCTTCTTGTCTTCTAATTCTTTTTTTAAAGATTTATTTATTTACTATGAATACAGTGTTCTGTCTACATGTATACCAGATCTCATTACGGATGGTTGTGAGCCACCATGTAGGTGCTGGGAATTGAACTCAGGATCTCTGGAAGAATAGCTAATGCTCTTAACCCCTGAGCCATCTTTCTAGCCCCTCTAATTATTTTTTTAAAGGGCCATTTTACTATTTTTAATTATGTATATAAGGCTGGGGGTTGGGGTGTGGGTTATGTGCCTGAATGATGTGCCTGGTCAGGGGTATCCAATCCCCCTGGAGTTAGAGTTGCAGGGGGTTGTGAACCACCTGGTGTGGGTGGTGAGAATCGAACCCTGGTCCTCCGCAAGTGCAGCATGTGTTCTCAAGTGCAGAGGTACCCCTCTAGATCTTGGACTTCTAGCATTTTGTATACTGGCTATCATTAATGTTGCCTTCTTGTCATAGCTGGGGCGTCCTGCCCTTCAAAGTATCCTGACTTTCAGAATTAATTCTTCCTTCTCCCTAGCCCAAAGGATAGTACCACATTTTCAAGCATAGCTAGCAACCCACCAGCTTCTTCATAAGTTCATGATAAGGTGTGAATTACCAGCAATCCTCCTTAAAACTCAAAAAGGAGATTGTTTATTAATAAAAAGAACATTCAATTAACAAAGTTTCAGGCGGAGGGCAGATGTTTTAGGATAAAGGAATCATTTGACAGCTTGTGGGTGAAATTAAGCTGTCTAGCCATCTGTGTCATGTTTAGGTTTAAGAACCTCACAGGCATAGTCCCTCTTGGCTCCTCCTTGTCACTACTCCTTGAAATATACTACCAAATGTGTGTACGCCATGCTTCAGGTCATCCTATCCCCTCCACAGAAGGCCACTCTCAGCTCTGTTCCGGGAGCTGGACCAGGGCCCTGCTGATTATTGAGTCTAGCTCCTGTGCCCTTAAGTCTTTTTTCCAGCTCTGCTCTAGAAAAAGCCACTTTGGTCCTAGGCACCGTTAGTGGAAGCAGATCAACAGGCTTTTCCTCAATCGAGTGTGATATGTGTAGTCCATCATCTAATGTTGATTTAATCTACATCTCCCAGTATGGGGGTTACTCTTCCCAGCAAGCTCTGAAACGTTTTGTTGGCTTCTGTCTCCCAAAGAATTCTAACACAGAGATACTAACACACAGATACTCTGTGACCAGCACTTCCAGGCGATATACCCTGAGGAAATAGTGACGTTTTCTCTCCTCTATAGTACCGAAGCTGGGAGGTTAGGGAGAGGAAACAACCAAGAGTGGGGCAGAGGCCATGACGGAAAGAGGAGAAGTGGAGTTGAGACAGCTGACCCAGAAAGACTCACTTTACCCTGCTGATAACTTTTAAAATGTATTTTCAGTTTAGTGTGTTTGAATGTCTGTGTACCACTGGGTGTGTCTGGCGCCCCCAGAGGCCCAAAGGCATCGGAACCCCTGGAGCTGGAGTTACAGAGTCACCATGTGGATTCTGGGAACCAAACCCAGGTCTTCTGCAAGAGCAAAAAGGACTCTTAGCCACTGAGCCATCATTCGGCCCTCCTGGCTATAGTTTTTTTTTCTCTGGGAAAAAATATACTAAGTGTATTTACCAAGTTGAAAGTATCTCTAAGGAAAGAAAGAAGGAGACCTACTGTGAACCCCCAAATTCCAAATACACAGCTCTGAACCAAGTGTTTCCTTGTGCTTCTTACAGAAAGGCAAGAGTTCCTAATTCTAAGTTTTAAAAATTACATTAATTAGTTTATTTATTTCATGTGTGTACATGTGCAAGTGTGCACGTGGCCACACTTATGCCACAGAGCACAGGTATTGCTCAGAGGACACTGTGAGCAAAAGTTCTCAGAGAGAAGCTGCCCTTGCAAACAGAACCTTCCCTGAGGCTGGTTAACTGATTAGAACTTCAGTGAGTGTGGAGAGGTTGGAATGTTGCAGGTCCGGAGCCTAACTACCTTGGGCTATCTTTATCTCTCTTAATATCTGTGGACTCCAGTCCTCTGTGCCTGCCCACAGCTTTGTGGCCATTAGGTAAATCATTTGGAATACTAGCTTCCTTTGAATGGGTTAACTCAGCGGACCACGAGCTTCTCGCCACCCAGAGGCTAAGACTGTCATGCCTCTGAGGCCTATAATACACACTTCCCCGCTTTGCTGGAACCTGCGTCTCTAATGTTTCTACCAATATGTTTGAAAAGCATCTCGAGTCATTACTGTCTGTGTTCTGTTACTTTAAAAACTTCATGAAGGGGATAGAGAGACTGTTAATATTCTGACCCACCCCTTGAAATCCCACCCTGTGTCTTGATGTAAAAGCCTCATTTTAAGGAAAAACTCCCCTTCTCTCTCTTCCACTCTCTCTCTCCATCTCCACGAGGTGTGCACACTTCTGCTTTCTCTCCCTTCTCTTTCTTCCTTGTCTCCCTCTTTCCTATCCTCTTCATCTCTCTATTATAATAAACTCTCCACGTGGATGCAGCGCCTGGGTGTGAATGACTTTCCATGCGCCGCTGTCCCCACTGCATCCGCCCAGCATGTTTTCCCACACGCATAGGATACCCTGGCCCGGCCAGCTGGGGGTTCCCCACTCATGCAAATAAATAACAGAGATGTCTCCGCGGTTAAGAGCACTGGCTGCTCTTTCGGAGGACCCAGCTTCAGTTCCCAGCATCCACGTGGCACTCACAATTGTTGTTACCTCCATTTCCAGAAGATCTGACGCACGCTTCTGACCTCCATGGGCACCAGGCATACATGTGCTGCACATACCTACATATGTATGGGTAAGATACTCATACACGTAAGAAAAATCTGAGACAAACAAAACTTCATGAAACTGCTTCCATGTTGGAGCATGGAGTTTGGGGTAATCTGTGTTCCCAGGCCACTGTCACTAATGCTTGGCTCCATAATAAACCGTCTCTCATCTGTTTTGAGATGAGAGTTATCTTTTTGTGTCAACAACATCACAGAGGAGTCAGTTCTCTCATTCCACCGGTTGGGTCCTGGGGATCAAAGTCAGGTAGTCAGGCTTGCTGGGCAAAGGCCTTTTAGCCACCGAGTTACTTTGATAGTCCAAGACTTCCCAGGCTGAAGCTACAGGAGACAAATTTTCTCACAGATTTCACGAATTATTTGAAGGTTGGGAAATAAAACTTTTTTCTCAGAGTGTGACAGCATTATACATGCCTGGGGACGTGTTTTACATAAAAATCATCTCCTCTGAGCTCTGTGAAAGAAAAATGGGTCTCTTCTAAAGAAGCATGGTGTCTCACAGAACTCAAGGGCAAGAGGCACAGTGAGAGCTTCCGAGGGACTGGGACGGAGGACAGGACAAAAGGGATGCCTTTCCTTTCCTCCACCTCATCCCTCCCTGTACGGTTGCTGCAGTGCATAATTTCCCAGTTTTCTTTTATTATATAATATATACACAATTATATACAATGTAATTAATATAGCGTTATACCACATATAATATATAAATAAATGTATTATATACATATGGTAATAATAATATTATTGTTGTTGCTATTCTCTTAGGGTTTCTATTGCTGTGATGTAACACCGTGACAAAAATAAATTGGAGAGGAAAGGGTTTATTTGGCTTACACTTCCACATCGCTGTTCACCACTGAAGGAAGTCAGGACAGAAACTCAAACAGGGCAGGAACCTGGAGGAGGCTGCTTACTGGCTTGCTCCTCATGGCTTACTCAACCTGCTTTCTTAGAGAAGCCAGGATCACCAGCCCAGGGGTGGTACCACCCACAATGGGCTGGGCCCTCCCCCAACAAACTAATTAAGAAAATGCCCTACAGGCTTGCCAACAGCCTGATCTTATGGAGGAATTTCTCAGTTGAGGCTCCCTCCTCTCAGATAGCTTTAGTTTGTATCAAGTTGACATATAAAACTATCTAGCATGGTTATTATTTTATGTATGGGTGTTTTGCCTGCATGTATATCTCTTCACCACACACATGCCTGGTGCCCACAGAGGCCAGAAGAAGGGGTTGAGTCCTCTGGAACTGGGGTTAGAGATGACTGTGAGTCTCCATGTGAGTACTGAGAATGGAACCTTGGTCTTAGGGAAGAGCACCCAATGCTCTTAACCACTGAGCTATCTGTTTAGCTGCCAATTTTCTAATTTTCTTTATCTCTACATTTCTATTATTTTTGTTTGTTTGCTTTGTGTGTATGTGTGTGTGCACCTGTGAGTACATGCAAGTGTGTGTACATATGTGAAGGCCAGAGGTCAACTTTGAATGTCATTCCTTAGGATCTCTCACCTTGTTTTTTTGAGCCTGGGCCTCTCACTGGGACCTGCGGCTAGGCTGGCTGGTGAGTGAACTCCAAGGCTCCTCCTCCTGTTTCTGCTTCCTCAGCACATCGCCATGCTACACTTTCATGTGGGTGCTGGAAATCAAACTCAGGTCTTGATATTAGCATGACCACTTTACCAGCTGAGCTGTTTCCCATCCTGCTTCCCTCTCCCCACCCACCGAGGCTCATGTAGCCCCAGCTGGCCTCCAACTCACTACGTAGTGTAGACTGGCCTTGAACTCTTGATCCTCCACCCTTTACCTCCCAAGGGCTGGGATTATAGGCGTGCACTACTACACCCATCTGCAGAGTTGCCTTTATAACTCTCTTTTAATACTGCATATTCTGTTGAGCTGCCAGATCTGGCAGGTAAAAGTACACGATGCTTGTATTTATTCCGGCAGCCCTAAGATAATGCCTAAGCCATTCAGTGCCCTTCATTTCCTGAGTCTTCCTGACCTATAACCCAAAGCTCATTTACAAGAGTCTTTATTCAAAGTCAGGAAGGAGAATCTAATCAGTCCAACTTGGGCTAGCGTCCAGCCTTGTTTAACTCCACATCACTGGAACTAAAGCCAGGCAGTCCTGGGTCCTTCACTATAGTAGGGAATAGATGAAACATAGTCAGAAGCGAGGAACGTGCCTAGAAGTTGACCCAAAATCTTATGGGCTTTATGTAAATAAGTGTGTGTTCTCAGCAAACACTACCAGATACTCAGAAATCACTCTTGTGCGTTACCTGAATTCACAGACCAAGCATTCTGGTCTGCATATCTTGGGGGGTCCAGCTTCTGAGAGTCTGTGTATATTGGTGACTGGTGTAGACAACTTCCTAGAAGCAGCAGTCTGAGCTGTGTACCGTGTTGCTCTTAGGTAGCAAGAGAGTGAATGGTCACTTGGGAAAGTACCATGACTTATTTATTGTAGATAAAGAGTCATTGAAACACTCAGTGCCTTAAAAACGCTTTAAATATTTTCTCCTTGGCATATTTTTCTTAGTAGATACCTTTACAAAAGGTTCTAAAGGGGAAAGGGATCTGGGAGGCATTGTGGGGCAGAATGGGGACTGATATCAAAATACACCGTATGCATGATGGGATTCTCAAAGAATTAATAAAATATTATATATATTTTAAAGTTTCAAAACATTGCCACAGATAGGGGCTGGCAAAATGTCTCAGTGGGTCAAGGTGCTTGCCACCAAGGCTGACAACCTGAGTTCAGTTTCCTGAACCTACGTGGTAGAAGTAGAGAACAAAAGCCACAAGTTGTCCTCTGACTTCCATGTGTGCATTGTGGAGTGTGCAACACACACACACACTTATACAAACAAACCCTCTAGAAGCCTGAGGTGTAGCTTAGTGGTAGAATGGTCACAGTATGGTATTCATGAAGCTACGAGTTGTATCAGTACCCAAAATAATTAAGCCTCTCCAAAGGTTCTTATATTGACTTTATTATTTCTCTTTTGGCCATTTGTAATATTCTTTTGTTGTTGTTTTTGTTTTTTTGAGACAGGGTTTCCCTGTTTAGCTCTGGCTGTCCTGGATCTTGCTCTATGGACCAGGCTGGCCTTGAACTCTGTCTGCCTTTGTCTCCCGAGTGCTGGGACTAAAGGTGTTTGCCACCACACCTGGTTCATAATAATCTTTAAGTTTAGAAATTGCTTATCATTATTGTGGGTGTGTGAGTATGGGCATGTGCATGCTTTGGAGTGTGTGTGAAAGTCAGAGGGCAAATTTCAGGAGTCAGTTCTCTCTTTCCACCACGGGTTCTGGGGACCAAACTCAGATTGTCAGGCTTGCACAGGCAAGTACTTTATCTGCTGAGCTATCTCACCCCCTGGCCCACTCATAATAATCTTTCATGATAGTTTAATCCTTTTTTGGTTCCTTTATGCACAGTAGTAGCTAGTGATTTTTATTTATTACCCATGCCTTAATGATGCTAGTTAAATTTGGAATAAAATGGTCTATCTAATCACCCTTTATAGCACTGATGGTTAAAATCATGCTACCATTAATCCAGGTGGATTCATAGTAATATCAGAGATAGAGCATGAAGGAAATGAAATGTAGCTTGAGTCATGTGACCTAGGCTTTCGGACACATTTAGATATAAATCCTAGCTCTTCTTGCTGTTTACTGTGATACCTCAGGTCTTGGTATCTATAAAACCTATTTCAATCTTCATATCTATAAAGCAGGGATAAACATCCTGTCCTGGCCATCTGCCAGGGCCATTAATCAAATGAGATAATGTTTGTGAAAATATTTTGTAAACTGTAAAACATTTCACAAATATAAGACTCTTGTTATTATTGTAGCCCAATAAAAGGCACTAACAATTCATATTAACTTGTAAGAAAATGTATCATTACTATATTAGCATTGATTATCATTAGGAAGTACAAGCTATAAAGATAGAGTTACTCAAAGACAAACTTCCTGAAAGGATTATGACTATATGTACCAATCAGGGCCAAAATTATTTTTATTGCTTATTATTTTAACATCATTTCAGATGATCAGAAAGTACAGTTGGCACGCCAAGGCCATGGCTCCCTGGGTGAAGAAGCTGCCACACAAGCGTAAGGACTAGAGTTTGAATTCCTATAACCAATGCAACACCAGGCACATGCATCTGTAATCACGGGGCCCCTACAGGGAGATGGGAGCCAGGGACAAGAGAGTCCCCACAAACATGGGGCCCACTAGGCTGGCATAGGCATTAGTGAACAGAGCCCTTGTCTCAAACAAGGTGGAAGGTGAGAACTGATCCCACAAGCTGTGGTCTGACCTCCATAGGCACACCCACGCAATGCATGCCCATATTCATAGGCACACGCATGCATATAATAATAAATACAATAAAAATTTACAAAAAAGTCTTTATGGGTTTGCTCATTAACATGCTTCCTCAATGTTAGCGTGGACATCTCTGGAACTCTCCCACTCCATTCCTCAGTTGCATCTGTATCTCACTTCTTATTCTCTCACTTTGTCGGACTCCCCAGAAAGAAGGACATAAATAACTGTGGGAACCCCTTGTTCACACACAAACTTTAGGCTAAATATACAGTCCCTCCTTGTTTCGTTTTTCTTGAGCCTAAACTTCTTCCTACAGGGGAAGTGAGAAATAAACCCTCCTCACCAAAGGGCAGGTGACAGGAAGAGACACAAAGGCTCTGTGTCACAGCAAGCCCCTTCTGCCTTCTGTCCTGTGGTGATTGCCAGGTCCGTGGGGTCCCAGATTACCCAAGGTCAGAGAACCGGAGCTTGCTCTACCCAGCAGGGCTGCATAAGGGGATGATTTGGCCACGGGCGTGGTTGCCTGGTGTTTGGAAGGGTCCACACTTGGCTGTGCAGTGTGCTTTGATCTTGAAAGGGGAGGTCTGCCTTTCCCCTTGGCATTGTACAAAAAGCCCTTTGGAATAATCCTTGAGGCGACTGGGTATTGACCGAGGGCCCTTCTGAAGCTATCCTGTGTCTCTGTCTTTCCTATTTTCTCGTTTTTTCTTTCTATCTATCATTTCCTCATTCCTCTCTCCTCCCAGCAAGAACTTTTCAACAAGTCGGAGCTGGACTCCTTCAGACTGCCACACAGGTCCTAACTGGGAGCTGATGTACGGTAATGCCCAATAAATGGTTATTAAAAGAAAAAATTGACTATAGCTTGCTTGAATTACTATATATATTACCAAAAAGAATGATATTTCTGTTAATTAATATATTTAAACTTAAAAGATGATATTTCATGGGTTGGGGATATAGCTCAGTTAAAACACTTCCTCCCAGGCACAAGGTCCTAGGTTCAATTTCCAGTACAGGGGGAAAAGATACAATTACATGGATTTGACCTTGATACAATTTGTCAATACAAAGTCATGGATGAACACAATAATGCTATTAAATCAAATATGTATTATTTGCCTTGTTTGTGGGACACATCAATATCTGTTTTAAATATTGATAGTACTTATATCCTCTTTTGGAGAAATGATTTTTTTAAAATTTTGCTTAAGATATTAAAGACAGCTGAATTTACACCTAAGCAAACTGACTTCAATTTCAAGTGTGTGCTGTTAAGTTTTAAACAATGAGCCTTTTACAAAGGAAAAAAATAGCAGTATGTTTCCAGGTAAAATGTATGCTTACAAACTGTGGAACCAATGAGACTGATGATGGGATGATGAACTTGAGAACAGGGTGGATGCTGTCATTTCAACCTAGAGACCCAGAAACAAGAGTTATAAAACCCAGCAGGACCCAAGCTGCATGGATGGCCGGTCTGTGTGACATTCAGGACCACGTTCTCTTTCTTTTGTTGGCCTTGGAGATGTTGCAATTGGAGCATTTGACCTAGTTAATATATCGCATACTGTGGAGTAATGACTGCTTGACTTTTCATGTCTAATTTGTTGTTTCATGATGATGTTGTTGTTGTTTGCCATTGCCGCCCAGGTTTATAGAACTCTGCCCCTGGAGAGTGTCAGTTTTCTTTCCTCATGCCTGACAAACTCATCTGGACTTAGTGGCTTTCCTTCAAGACTAGTCTCCTGCCTAGGTCTCCAGGTTTCTGCCTAACTGGTTGGAGGAATACTTCTGGACTTGCCACTGTAATTTGTTTAATCAGGTCCAGGTCATAGGAACAGGGCGATGCTTCTGAGAACTGTTTGCCCTACGCTGAGGTCTGGCCACCCGAGAGACGACACTTTATGTTACGGGAGCCCCAGCATCCTGTCTCTCATAGCAGGGGACACGTACAGCATCCTGTCTCAGAGCAGGGGACACGTGGAGCTGGAGATCATTCTAGGGGGAGAAATCTGGAAGTTAACTTGAAAGTGAGAGAAACTGATGGAGAGGCCGAGAGAAAAATGTCCGCAGTGGTTGAATATCCACTGTGGTGGTCATTCACATGCTGGACCTCAGCCATCTTCCTTAGGTTAAATGAACACAGTGAACAGTTTTGGTGTTCACATTCTTACATCTCGTTCTTACCTCAGTCAAATCTTCCTTCTGGATGCCGCTGAAATTTTTTTAATGTCAAACTTTACTAGGCTGAATTTTGATTTTAATTATTAATTCATTTATCAAAACCAAGATTTAGCACAGAAGCCTATAACTGAAAACTATACATTATAAACCATATTCACATTTCCAAAGAGAGTACTGTCAAGCATTGAACATGAGGACAGAATGAAGCTGTTAGAATGAAGGCGTGCGCACACGAGATCTTAGTGCAAGAAATTATTTTTTTTTTTCCTGGAGCTAGTTAGCCCAGCAAAGGCTCATATTTCCTGAACTTTTCCTTTCCACTTTGCACTGACTAACCAATTTCTTCAGATGGTGACGCTCCCATCCATAGGAAGAGTCAGAAGCCACCTCGGCCAAATGTGCTTGCTGGTCTGGTTTGGGTTCCGGTGCATTCTTTTGGCAAAAAGAATTGCCTTGCCAGGCTACTTTTGCTTTGTTCGGGTGTTCCTTTGTGTGACTATGAGGTTATTCTTTGTTCCTAACATTAGCCAAAAGGCTGAGAAGAGATGGGAATAATGGGATAAGAATGTAACAGCTCGGGCTCGAGAGATGGCTCAGAGGTTAAGAGCACTGACTGCTCTTCCAGAGGACCTGGGGTTCAATTTCCAGCACCCACATGGCAGCTCACAACTGTCTATAACTCCAAGATCTGACACCCTCACACAGACATTATTGCAGGCAAAACACCAGTGCACATAAAATAAAAAAATAAATAATAAATTATTTTTTAAAAGAATGTAACAGCTCTATCATTCTGTGCTCACATTTGCCATGGACTTTGTAATTGCATAAATGTCTTTTGCTTCAATGTGTCACTGAGGTTCAGCAAAATTATATGAACCCACTCTTATCCCATTTAAAGCAGAAAAGCTTAAAAAAGCTGTAAAGTAAGTAATTAAATTTTTTATTTATTTTTTATATCACAAATCTTTTCTCAAAAGATGATTGCTGGATTAGGGAGATGGATTAAGGGGTAAACAATTCCTGCTGCTAAGCCTGGTGACTTGAGTTCGGTTCTCTGGGATTCACATGATGGAAGGGGAAAACAGAGTCCTGTAAGTTGTCTTCCGACCCCACAGGCTCATCCACACATCTACATACAGATAAAAAATACAATATAAAATTTTGGTGTTGGGAATGTTGTCTCATGCCTTTAAGTACTTGGGAGTCAGAGGCTGGTGGGTTTCTGAGTTCAAGCCTAGCCTGGTCTGTGTAGTAAGTTCCAGGCC
The DNA here is from genome assembly GCA_902168405.1 of Peromyscus aztecus. Lineage (NCBI taxonomy): Eukaryota > Metazoa > Chordata > Mammalia > Rodentia > Cricetidae > Peromyscus > Peromyscus aztecus. The sequence goes on along the minus strand of CABHPQ010168353.1, from coordinate 19,493 downwards.
AGCCAGAGCCACTGTGAGACCCTGTCAAAAACAAAAACAAAAACAAAAACAAAACAAACAAAACCAAACCAAAACAAAACAAAAAACATTGGCCTTAATGGAGGACATTAAACAGTGATTTTTTTTTTTAAAATGGGTGCTGTGAAACTTTCAAAGAAAACCAAAAAAAAAAAAACAAAAAAAAAACCAAAAAACCAACCAACCAAACAAACAAACAAAAACTTTTGGGGTGGGCCAATATTCTTTGGACTTAACTATTATTTTAAATATGCTTGCTTATATTCAGTTAAAATACTGTTAAGACAGACCTTGCTGTATGCCCAGGATTCCTCATGGCCAACTTATGATTACTTACAAACCCAGCTCAAGCACAATGTTTGGAAGAGTCTTGTCTTTATTGGTTAACCCAGTCAAGAGTGGGGGGTTTGTATGGTAAGAGATGAGGTTCTCAGAGCATTCTCCTGAAAGTTCAGTGGCCCAAATTAAAAAAAAAAAAGTCTTTGTGTTCTTATCATGTTTGTGCAATTAAAAAAAAAACTGCTCTAAAAATTATGCAATCGAAATTAGTCACAGCAAGAGCTACAAGGTTGCAATACACAGGACAGGATACACTTGTCGTTTCACTCTGTGCTGACCTACCTGTTTGGACATGTCTTTTTGTCCCTGGGTGTTCCTCAGAGGTTCATTTATACTTGCAACTACGATTTAAAGGACTTAGTAACATGCACAGATTGCATTTGTAGAATCCCATTTTGGTAGTTAAAATAGGACAGTAATATTTTCTCCACAGCAAGATACTGTCATAGAAAACAAATGGCATTTTTCTACTATCATTTGCAAGAGTAATTTTTCTTTTCTTATTATTTCTTCTATTTTTTTGAGATTGTAATTAATAACATCTCCCTTCCCTTTCCTCCCAAAACCCTCTCATATACCCATCTTTGCTCTCTTTCAAATTCATGCCTTCTTTTCATTAATTGTTGTTACATGTATATATGTAATGTATATACATATATATTCCTCAATACAACCTGCGCAGTCTGTGTAATGCTACTTGTATGTATGTTTTCGGGGCTGACCCTTTGGTGTTGGATAACCAAAGGTGTGCTCTTCCCTGGGGAAGACTATTCCTCTCACTCTCAGCTTTCCTTAGTTGCCTGTAGTTCTCTGTGTAGGGCTGAGGCCTCCTGGGCTTCCTCCACCTACTCTGGCATGTCCGTGGTTGTCCTTGTTCAGCTCATGTCCAGGCAGCCATGTTGGTGAGACTTCCTGACACAGCTAGGCGTCACAGTCTCACAGCAAACCCCCCCTCCTTCGGGTCGTACACGCTTTCCCTCCTGTCTTCTTCAATGCTCCCCGAGCCAAGAGTTAATTAAAACAAATCAACTTTGCCAATAAGTATGTTTTAATTAGGCAATCAAATTTTATGAGAATCTATGTAAGTCAACAGTTTGACTGACTCAAGAGTTACCCATAAACTCTAAGATAGATTAAACACAATAAGCGTCTTGAAACCACACACAACATTCTTTGCTCTCCTGTGACAGTCTTTGAAGGATTTCTAAACCCCAGCTCTCCATTCACCTCTTACTTAACTGGTTCCGGTTCACAATTTTAGGGCATTTACAGTACACAGAGATGGCAGACCAAATCATTAAGGAATGCTTCTGCTTTGCAGGAGCAACCAGGACTGAAAATGAGGACACAGAAACTTCTAGAAGCCTCCTTTCTTTCTGACTAAGCCTACCACACCCTACAAAAGAGGGCAAAGGTCAATGGGTCAAGAAGCTTTCTTTCAAGCAGTGACTCTCAGATAATTTTCAGTGGCTCTTTGGTTAGCAAAATGCCACACACCCCATCCCGTCCCCTGCAATAAGTGCTTTTCTGTAGACTCCCTTGTTAGTGGCTCATGTCCAGGCAGCTTCTTAGTTCTTATTCTTAATTTCTCCAAAGCCAGGTAGTAGGCTGCCCTCAGAGCACATATATGAAGGTTCTTGGGAGTGAGCCAATGAACTGTGGTGTGCCAGGACAGTGTCTGTCTAAAAGAAAACGCAGAAGCACAAGTTTTTATTGTCCTTCTGACCACAAAAAGGGGAAAAAAAAATAACAAAAAGTACCTGTTCTTTAAAAATAAAATTAATGTTATTTTGGAAGTAATCTTGGACCATGGATTCTAATAGGAACATACATTTCTTCCCTTCCTTCCTTCCTTCCTTCCTTCCTTCCTTCCTTCCTTCCTTCCT
>CABHPQ010168353.1:0-17240 GCA_902168405.1 Peromyscus aztecus | reverse complement strand
CCTTCCTTCCTTCCTTCCTTCCTTCCTTCCTTCCTTCCTTCCTTCCTCCCTCCCTCCCTCCCTCCCTCCCTCCCTCCCTCCCTCCCTCCCTCCCTGTGTGTGTGTGTGTGTGTGTGTGTGTGTGTGTGTTTACAGTGTGGGGGGTGCACACGGCACAGTAAGTATATGGAGGGATGAAGACGACTCTGTGGAGCTGGTTTTCTCCTATATTTATGAGGGTCCTGGGGATCCTACTGAGGTCCTCAGAGCTGCTTAGCTAGAACTGTTACCTCCTGAGTCATCTCACCTGTGCCCAAAGCCAGTCATTAGCTCCTGATCCTTCTGTCTGCACTTCCCAACTATGAGTATTCCAGGCCTGCACCACCACATCTTGCAACAATAACAATTTACCATCATCATCATCACCATTATTATTATTACTATTATTATTTTAGACAGAGTCTTACTGTGTAGCCCTGGCTGGCCTTGAGCACACACAGATTCACCTGTCTCTGCTCCCAAGTGCTGGGATTAGAGTCCTGTGCCACCAAGCCGAGCAATAATTTGTTTTTTTTTTTAATTCAAAAGAAAGGAAGCTTTATGAATAACATATTAATAAGCGGGATATTTCTAAATTAAGTACTCATCATGACCCTGAGGGAAGCCCATTGATAAAGCCATCCAAAAATAGATCCCTCTGTCTGTTGTAGATTCTTTGGGGACTACATGCCTTTTGGAAGAGATTTTAATTATACTGAGTTGGCTTGGCTTTCTCTGGCTGACCTTGAGATGAGGAATTTGGTATTTCTGAGACAAAAGAGTAGAAGAGACTTTTGTTTAGACATGATTAAGAGGATTCTTTGAGTGTGCCCAGAGAGAACACCTGGAGAAGCATGGGCTGAAGGCACGGAAACTGTTGTCACAGCTCCTTGGGAGGCTGAAGCAGGAGGGTAATAACCATATCTCAAGATTAAAAGTCAGAACAAAACTAGCATTGCAGATACGGCTTGGTGGTAGAGCACCTGCCCCACGCCGTCAGGTCCCAGGGCTAGTGCCTAGCACTGCAGGGGTCACCAGGAGACGTCGGTGAGAAGTCTCATCATTCCAGGTTCCAGATGAACAGCACACATTGCTGCTCTGTTTAATCCTCTACAGCTTCTTCAAGCCTTTGGAAAGTATGCTAAAACATTGCTTTGCAGTGCTCTCTGCATTTAAAATGAGGGGATTCTATTGCTACACTTCTGAAGGTATCTATGTCTTTATGGAAAGATCTGAAGCAACAGCCCAGAAGGAGTTGACCCAAAACACTCAGCATGGATTTGTGAAATGCTCAAAGACTTACTGTGTGTCTTCATGAAGTCCAGGGAGGGATTGTATGCTTGAAATCTCTTGGGTGGAGGTTCCATCCATCTTGTTTAGATATGAAAGGCAAGATTGACCCGGAAAGACTAGAGAAGTAGTGGTGTAATTCATATATGAAATGAAATTCTGTGATGGACAGAATTACTTAGGGGATGAGGAGAACCTGGTTTTATATTTTTAATTAAGTTGATTTTATTGTTCTACACAAGGTCTCACTACGTATCCCTGGATAGCTAGGAACTCAACACATAGACTAGGTTAACCTCAAACCTGTGGAGATTCTCCTGCCTCTGCCTCTGGAGTGCTGAAACAAAGGCACAATGGCTGGAGAACTTTAAACTTTTTTGAGATCGTGTCTCATGTAGCCCAGGCTGCCCTTGCCCTTGCTGTGTAGCTGAGAATAATCCTGAACTTCCAATCTTCTTGTCTCCACTTCCCAAGTGCTGGGCTGACAGGTGTGCCCCACCGTATCTAGCTCTTAGTCCAGACTCTTATTGGGAAGATTACCCAGAAAGGACGGATCTTGGCTCTATGCTTTTATAGGGGCTAATGCAAAAACCTGAATTTGCATTCTACTGCTTTTTCTGGAGATCGGTAGGTAAATACAGACATTAGCAACGGTGACCCTCAGTGCAGTGCCTTTCTGTCTCATGCGCGATACTGGGAACTCCTGATTTCCACTTCCTTGAGCCCCTTGGAGCTATAAAACTTGTCTGTGGAGAAGTTCCCCCACCATGTGTGATACCTATGTCCAGAGCTAACCTGTAATCCTGAGGTCACGATGACCTGAACCCACCAACAGAACCCACAGGCTGCGGTGAAAACCGGTCCCTCTCTGCTTCCTTCTTCCTCAGTGCAAGTGTTTAATGGACTTGGAGCAGTAGGTAACTGGAAGTCAGAGCCACCTGAAGGCCTCACTAGACACAAAATACTCATTTGTCTAACTTAAAATCTCAGGCCCGGCTGAGAAATACAGGGGGCAAAAAAGTCAAAATTATCTTATGCCCTTTCAAATTTCAAAGGTCTGTGTCCTGAGTGTTTGTTTCTTTGGCCTGTGTAAGGAACACTGGGCTCTGTGGTGAACTGCAGCAGCCGGCATCTTGTGGTTCCTCTTAAACACGCCCACGGCTCATGTATTCGTATCTAAGATTCACAGTGGCAAGTTGTGCACACTTTTTCAAATCTTCATTGATCCCTGAGGGTTCTCATAGAAAATACGTATAAATACTTGACTCCATAGATCAGGAGTTCAGGGTCATCTATGTCCAGTTTAGCTGGCCTGGGCTACATGAGCTCCGGCATCAAAACAAACAAATTAATAAACACAACAAACAAAAAGTAAAGCCACTATAAATCGTGGTTTCCACAGCACCTGACCCCAGAGCTTAGCTCCCAGACTGTCATAGACAAAAGCCGCGAGCCTGTTGGCCAAACAGCTTCATAAATGCCAACCTCTACAAACCATCAAGTCCAAAGGGTCCTTCTACACACCACAGTCTAGAACCTGTCCTCACCCTATCAGGAGCCACTCCTTTCAATGTCTTAGTACCTTTCTGTCTTCTCTCATTTTACTTTTCCATGTTGGCAGCCAGTTCATCCATTTTGTGATCTTTAGTGAGGGATGTCAGATAATGCCTTTTTTCTCCTTTTGGACTTAAAAAAATTACTTATTTTATGTGTGAGTGTTTTGCCTCTATGCATGTATGTGTATCACATGTGTGGTGTACCCTGTGTCTGAGGAGTCCAGAACAAGGTGTTGGATCCCCTAGAACTGGTGTTTTATAAATGGTTGTAAGTTGCATGACTGGGCACATGTGTGCTGGGAACCAAACTCAAACTCAGGTCCTCCCTAAGACCAGCAAGTGCTCTTTACTGAGCTCCACCTATCTCCAGCTCCTTTTGGAGATTTATTTTATTCATTTGTAAGTGTATGTATATCTGTGTGAATATATACATATGTGTTTGCATGCCAATGGTAAAGGCCTGGGTATCCACAGAGGCCAGAAGAGGGTGTCAGATCCCTTAGAACTGGAAATACAGGCATTTGTGGACACCTGGCCTGATATGTGGGTTATGCCTGTTATTCTCATGGTTGCACAGCAAACATTCTTAATGACTGAGCCATCTCTCCAGCCCCCTCCCTCCTGGATTTTAAGCAAATTGAGAAATAAAGTAAAAGAACAACACAAACAGAATATCCAAACATCATTGCTATTACCCCATAAAGTCTTAACCCAAGAGCCAAGCAGAGGGTGGGGTCATAGGTCAGTAGTAGAGCACTTGACCAAACATGTTCATTTCCTAGTCCCAGATCCGTAGCCACGCAAGAAGCAGAAACAAAACCAAGTGGATTTTTAAAAAATGTGTATGAGTGTCTTGCCTGCATGTATGTCTGCACAGCATGTGAGTGCCTGTCACCCTGGGGGCCAGAGGAGAGTGTTAGATCCCCTGGAACTGAAGTTACTGAAGGTTGTGAGATGTCATGGGGTGCTTAGACTTCAACGTGGGTCCTCTGCAAGAGCAGCTGGTGCTTTTAACCACGGAGTCATCCCCGCAGTCCCTCGATGCTATTCTTTCTCCTGGATCCCACAGCAGAAGTCACGGCAGTGCTGGGTTTATGCAGATGAGGCGTGCCCTCATCTGCCACACTGGAAGTGAGAGTGGTGGTCCTGGCTTTCCTCAAGCACCAGGATCTGGGGCTACAGTCGTAGTATTTTTTCTCAGCATGCATGAGCCCCTGGGTTTGATCTCTAGTACTGTGAAAATCAAATCTATAAGTAAATCCATAAAAGTAAAGAAGGAAATTTTTATAATAGCAAGTTAGGCTTATCATAATTCAGACTAACTCATAATTCAGAAAAAAACCAATTTTTTTCACTTAATTTCAGATCCAACAGGAATTCAACAGTGCCCCTTGCCTAGAAAAAACATGGGGAGGGTGAGAATGGGGAGAAAGTTCTTGCTGCCCAAATGTGTGTTGGGATCCCCAGAAACCACATGAATGCCAGTATGTAACTCCAATGCTTGGGAGGCAGAGACGGGCTTCCACAGAGCAAGCTGGCTCACTAGCTGAGTGAATCAGAGAGCTCTGGGATGGAGGGAGAGACTTGCCCTCAGGTGATGGAGAAAGACACCTGCCATCAGCCTCTGGGTTCTGTTCACAGGTGCATGCACACGACACACATGTGAACACACATGTGAACACACATGTCCATGCTCCATACACATTCACACACATCAAAAAGACATAGGGACATAGGTCAACAGGATCCCAGGTTGGCCTCAGACTCACTGCATAGCCAAGGATGACACTGAACTCTGGATCCTCCTGCCTTTGTCTCCCAAGTGCTGGGATTAAGGTGTGAGCGACTATGCCCAGTTTTTGTTTTAGTTCTCTAGAAACACTAGTTAGGTCTGTTTTAAATCAGCAGTCAGTCAGCTCAGTTCATACTGGGAAGACCGGTCCCATTCTGCTCCAGACCGGGCTAGGCTTCTGGAGCAAGATGAGTAGTGTTTCAGCTTAGTTGGGCCTGGCTGTTGCTGTGGTGGTGATGGTGTGTGTAATGGCAACCAGGAGGAAAGAAGGTTCTGGCAAATTCTGTATTTGAGGAGCCAGAGCACCTGGGAGTTTATCCTTGGCTCAAAAATCTGAGTAACATGAAAGACTCTGGCTAAAGGCTTACTGAGGAATGAAGAAAAGAGGGAATAATGGAGAAAAATAATACCCTGAAACAGAAGAACATGTGGGAAAACAAATGTCTAATGCTGGAAATTTATAGTTTGCTAAGAAAATGTCATCTGATCTTCTCTAAATAGAGAGAAAAACTACAAAAGAGTAGAAATTTGGACATGTGGTATCGTGTTTAAGAAGAAAAAAGTCTGCAAAGAATAAAGCTACAAGCAGTGTTCATTTTGCATAAATGTTGAATTATATATATATTTTTTACCATGGTCAATGGCCTTAGGGATTTTGTATTATTGTATAACTCTAAAAAACAGCTTCTTCTTTTTAAAATCCTATAAAACACAGACACACAGACACATACACACACATAAACACATACACATACATATATACACATAGATTTATAAAAGAAAAGCAAGGAAGGAATAAATTTTCCAAGTTGTAATTCATTGAAACTTCCCATCTCCATTGATAAAATTTTCACAAAGAAAAGTTTTCAGAAACATGTCCGTAATTTAAGTGTTTCTGTTTGTGGAAGTTAGTTCATTTTGCAGTTCAACATTTTTGAATTTTTTAGACACAATCACTGCGAAGTTTGAGTTATCTATGGGAAATAAATGACAGCGAAATCACAGAGGCTGCAATGGTAGAGGGGATTAGCCTTGCTTCCCTGTGGCTCCTCCCCCATCTCCCTAAGGCAACCCGAGTTCTGTTAAACTCTTAGGTGTACTGGTCCCAAGGTAGGGCGGGGTGAAAGAATTAAGCTTCTGGTTGCCCAGGATGCCCAGGCCTGAGGCAAGCTGAATAAAGGCCTCATAGACTATCCAGCACCTGTACTCAAGGGTTGAAATCAACACACCTCCCCTCTGATGCCTGAAAAGCAAGGAATTTCCTTCATTCTGAAGGTGGCTGTTGGTTGGACCCCCTGTCCCAGTGTCCCTCACTGTGGGTGGCTTGTGTTACTAAAGGGTATTTCATCTGAAATGTGTGAGCATTATTCCAGCAAACCTGAAAATAATCTTTCTTTCTTATTTAAAATATATCCACAGATTACCAAGGGCAATGATTTCATCTTGTTTCTATATTAAATCTTTTAATGAACCAGTGAATAGAAAAACAAGTTTTAATCCTTTCTTACAGGGTTGTAGGACAGCTAAAAGATGCAAAGTAAGATTCACCCACATATTTCCCACAGGTTAGTAGTAAGTTTTAATAAGGAAAAAAATATAGAACGAAGTTAGGTAGTTTGGATTGAGCGAAACCAAAACATTGCAGAGTCGGAGCGGGAGAGACAGAGCGGGAGAGACGGCTCAGTATTTAGGAGCACCTGCTGCTCTTTGATTTGTAGAGGCCCAGAATTCACATTGGGCAGCTCATAAATTCCTGTCCGTCTAGCTCCAGGGGACACAATGTCTCTTCTGACCTCCATCCCCTAACCCCAGGCCATAGACACACGCACGCACGCATGCACGCACGCATGCACGCACGCGCGCGCGCGCACACACACACACACAATATTGCGGGACATTTGAGATGCTAACACTCATTACATGACTATTGAAAAGGAAACATTTTATTTCATTATAGAATATTCATTCCTGGAGTATTTCTCAGATTGAGCAACTGATGAACACTCTGAGGTTATGTTATTTTAGTATAGAAATCTGTGAACAGAAAGGAAGACCTTGATAACATGTAAGCTAAGCTAAATAATCATTGTCAGAACCAGGCCTGGTGGCATATGCGTGTAGTCCTAACACATGGGAGGTGGAGGCAGGAGGATCAGGAGTTCAAGGTCATCCTCCTACATAGTGAGTTAGAGGCCAGCTGGGATAATCAGACCCCGACTCAAAAACAACAACAAACAAAATCATTGCCAACTATGGAAGCCGTCAGCACCACTCTCCTCGTGCGGTGCTCAGCCAGGCAAATGTGGGACTTCCCAGCCAGTGGGTGGAAAGTGGAAGTGAGGTGAGTGTCTTGTGGGCCTGAGCATTCACAGAGCAAAGTACAGGCTTGCAGCTCTTGTCCCGACTCCCACTCTCGACAATTTCCAGATGCCCTAGGTCTCAGGGAGAGCAGAAGAAGGGCAAGTAGACCTTCAGAGCAGACTCTTAACTGATACCAGCTGATTAAGCATAATTAAACTCTCAGTGTTTGGGGGGATAGACACAGGATGTTCATCTCCTCACCACTACCCTGAGAACTTTTGCTAGAATTTTAGGGACCTAATCTGAAGCTAAAACAGAACTGGAAAGGCTTCAATAAGATGAGGAGGAGGGGAGCTCTGCTTCCCTCTCATGACCCTGTCATGTACATGCCTTTCTATCCTGCCTCAAAATACAGCCTAAGATAGAAAGCTTGACTCTTCTGCCGCTGAGCTGTGGAGTTGCATGTCACCACAGCATAACTTTGCTCACACTGACAGAATGCCAAGTGATCAAGAGTAAGTCTGGTATTTAAAAATGGAAAATGGGGCTAGGGATGTAGCTCAGTTGGTAGGGTAATTGTCTGCATGCAGAACCTTGGATCTAACCAGGTATGATGTCACAAACCTGTAATCTCTGATGCAGATAAGAGGGACAGAAGTTCAAGGTTATCATTGGCTACTTAGTAAGTTTGCCACCAACCTGCACTACATGAGGCCCTGTTTTAAAAGCAAATAGATGTACAAAACTGAAAAATAAAATATCCACAGTTTAGTAGAAAGGTAACAGTTCCTGGAAATTTGGGAGAGTCCCCATGTTTACTGGGAAAAATTTAGGTTCCCTATTAAGATTCTTAGCTTTGCTAGTAAAAAAATTTAAGAATGGGCTCAAAAGGAATCTTAAGAACAATTTTGTTAGGGTTTAAAAAGAAAAACCCTAGGGCAGGCAAGCTGTAAATCTCCACAGCTGCCCAGATGTGGAACAGGGAGAAGAGAAAGGAAAGAGGTCAGGCTGATTGTGTTAAGCTAGCATGGGGGTCAGGCACATGGTGGACAAGCAGCCACACAGTAGGGAAGCTACCTAGAGGAAGAGTGAAGCCCAAAGAGTCAGAGAAAGCATGCTTAGAAAAGAGAAGAAAAGGAAAAGTCACACTTTTGTTGAGTAATTTAGAACAGTGGGAAGACTTACAAAGGGACCTGGTTGCTGGTCTGTCATCAGCTGTGCTGGGGTGGGGACACTGGGAAGGAAGAGTACACTATCTCATCGAAGGGATCATTATTCCTCCTATTCCTTGTGTGGCTAAAGGTGAAGCCACTCTGCTGGAGGGTGATCCATTGCCAGGTAATTGACTGGCCCACCTGTATTAGTTTTGTTTCAGGTAACTTGGTATTTTGGGTCTCTGCTCAGGCCAGACATGTTCTCTTGACCAGAAGGAACTAGATTTGGCCTAATGAGCCTCGACTGCTGTTGTGACATAACTGGGTCAGAATCGGGGTTTAGTCAGTGGCTAGACAGGTCAGAGCAGAGAAGGCAAGGATCCAGAACCTGGGCAGAGCCACCAAGCTGGCACAGATGGTCAGGACAGGTGCCAGCCATAGAATAAACTACCAGGAAAGCCATGAGATGGTGTCTTCGGAAGGTAGACTTACGGCTGCCAATGTGACTTGGTAGTTGGGTCAGGCCCAAAAAGTGAGGCTTTGGCCATTAAAAAAAAAAAAAAAAAAAAAAAAAAAAAAACCCCAAAACAACAACAAAAAAAAACACCACCAACAAAAATATCTCATTTAATAGAACAGTGTTTGATCATTGTCCAAGCAGATTAGATAATTAACCCCACGGGAATAGGGCTTCTTAAATATTCTCATAACAGAAGTATCTTAAAATTTGGTGCTTGGGGTGGAGCTGAATGGACGGATGAAAAAATAAATAGCTTGAGAATCAGAAGAGGGAAAGAAGCCAAATGAGTCATTACAAGTGAAGATTTTGTGAATGGCTCTAGAGACTGGACTAGGAGTTTGAAATAAACAGGAGAGAAGTTCTTTTCTCTCGGTCTGACACCCATTAATTCATAGACACAAACAATTTGCTTTAGATATGATTAATTTTTTCTTGGTCTTAAGCCTTGGGGTACTTTTTTAAATTTATTTATTTATTTATTTAAATTACACTCATGATATTCATTAATTACACTCATATTAATCACATTTGTGGTATTCATAGATTACATTCGCAGTATTCATTCAATTATATATATATATATTTTTTAAATTTTAAATGCCGAATGTCATTTATAGAAGGGGGGAGGAGGTCTTAAATACAGGCTTACAGCACAATGGGGGGACCCCGGAGGGCAGAAGTTCGATACTGATGTTTTACAATCTTGCTTCTAATCTGTTAACGCCCATTATTCAGGATACACAGACAAGGAACTTCTCTTAAGCATTCAGGAGGGTGGAACCTGGCGGGGAATTAGCATAGGGAGGATATCAAGGTCAAGGTGTGCAAGCAAGGCAGCAGTTACCCAAAACGGGGGCCAGGGCCCTACAGGTGCCCCTTTTATTAAAAAATGAGCTTCTGACTTGGGTTGCGTGGGACGTCAGCAGGTGCCTTGGGGTACTTTGTAGCGTGTTCTGTCTAGAGGTTCTTTTATAGACTTCCAACTGCATTTCTATAGCATTTATGGAATTGAGCTAATAACCAAACAAGACCATGTATGGAATGGCTGTGAAGGTGCAGGTACAAGTTTTCTAGGCAGCTGCGACCAACTAGTATACATTGGAGGACTTAGATGAAAAGAATTTATCCTGTCACAGTTCTGGAGGCTAGTTGTCCAGGTGTCTGCAGAAACTGGTTCTGCCTGAGGACTGTGAGGACTGTGAGGAAGGATGCGTTCCATGTCTCCTCGCTGGATTCTGCTGGGTTTCTGGCAATCTTTGGTCTCCCTTGCTTTGTAGATGTATCGGTGACACCCCTGCCTTTGTATTCACATGGTCATGGTCATCCCACCATGGGCAAGCATGTCAGCTGACCATCTTAATCACAACCAGGATGACCTCATCTAAAATACAGATATCTTTAATCATTCTATTTGACATTAAGGTCACATGTGAAGAGACCGGCGATTAAAGCCCCAGCCTAAGAACTTGACCAACATCAGCACACATCTGGGGTAGTTTCCTTCAAAATGCCTTCCCAGGTCTCTTATAGGAGTATTTGCACATTTTTATTTCCCCCTTGGCCTTGGGGGTCAGATATTACACTTTCAGTGTGTCTATTTCCTAGCAAAGTACCTGCCACAAGCAGGGCACATCAATCTCTCTTGAGTTAGTGACTACAATAGCCTTCAGATTTCTCTCTCATCTTCTGACACTTCTTGTTTTTTTCATCCTAGTTCATTCTGCACAAAATTATCCATCCTCCCTTTATTTTTGAGACAAGATCACGTGTATCTTAGGATAGCCTCTGTCTTAGGGTTTCTTTCTTTTTTCTTTTCTTTTCTTTTGATTTTTCGAGACAGGGTTTCTCTGTGTAGCTTTGCGCCTTTCCTGGAACTCACTTGGTAGCACAGGCTGGCCTCGAACTCACAGAGATCCGCCTGGCTCTGCCTCCCAAGTGCTGGGATTAAAGGCATGCGCCACCACTGCCCGGCTAAGGGTTTCTATTGCTGTAAAGAGGCACCATGACCATGGCAACTCTTGGTTTTTGGGTTTTTTTTCTTTCTTTCTTTTTTTTGAGACAGAGTTTCTCTGTGTAGCTTTGGAGTCTTTCCTGAAACTCATTCTGTAGCCCAGGCTGGCCTCAAACTCACAGAGATCCTCCTGCCTCCCGAGTGCTGGGATTAAAGTGTGCACAACCACCATCGCCCAGCCATGGCAACTCTGATAAAAGAAAACATTTAATGGGGTGGCTTACAGTTTCAGAGGTTTAGTCCATTGTCATCATGGTGGGATATGGTGGTATGTAGGCAGACGTGGTGCTGGAGCTGAGAGTCCAGCATCTTGATAGGCAGGCCACAGGAAGTGGTCTGAGGCACTGGGTATGGCTTGAACATCTGTGAGACCTGAAAGCCCACCTCCACAATGACACACTTCCTCCAAAAAGGCCACACCTACTCCTACAAAGACACACCTCCTAATAGTGCCACTCCCTTTGGAGGCCATATTTTTTAAACCACCACATTCCACTTCCTGGTCCCCAAAGGCTTGTAACTATATCATAATGCAAAAATGCATTCAATCCAACTTCAAAAGTCCCCATAGTCTATCCCAGTCTCAACAATGTTTTAAAGTCCAAAGTTCAAGGTCTCTTCTGAGGTTCATGCAATCTCTTAACTGTAATCCCCCATAAAATCAAAATAAAAAACAGATCACATACTTCCAACATATAATGGCATGGGATATACATTACCATTCTAAAACATTGGGAAGAAAGTATGGTGATGAAATACTGGACCAAAGTAAGACCAAAAACCAGCTGGGCAAACTCCAGACTCTGCATTCCCATGCCTGATGTCAAAATGCTCTTCAGATCTCAACTCCTGTTCAGCTTTGTGGACTGCAACACACTTCTTTTATCTTGGGCTGGTTCCACTCCCTGCTAGCAGCTCTCCTTGGCAGGTATCCCACAACTCTGGCATCTCTAACATCTTAGGGTCTCCAAGGCAATCCAGGCTTCTCCTTCACAGCTTCACACAATGGCCTCTCTAGGCCTCCATTCAGGGACACCCCTGACACATGCCTGGGCTCAGCAGCTTTCCTTAGTCTCAGGGGCAAAGTCCATAGCCCCTTTCTTCTATTCTTAACTGTGAAGCCAGAACCATGGCTGAAGCTGCCAAGATCTGCTGCTTGCTGGGGCTAGAATGTGGCCTCCTCATTCAATCACATTTTCACTAGCTTTCTGTTTTCCATGGTTTCCTTCACTGCCTAAGCTTGGCTGTCTTTGAACTTGCTCTGTAGACCAGGGCTGGCCTTAAAGTCAGAGATCCAGTAGCCTATGCCTTCTGAGTCTTAGGATAAAAGGTGTGCACCACCAAACCCAGAACTAAGCTTTTCTTTAATTTCTGTTCACAAATTGGAAACTGAAATGAGTGGGATCATGCCCTGAGGTCCTCAGTCCCCTTAATCCATTTCTTAATCTGCTCATCTCCTTGAACACAGGATTTAGCTCTATTCCACTTCCTGGTACTCCTCTTCTCCTCAGCTTGCTCCTTTTCATTATAAATCTTTATAAGCATTCAAACTAGTAACCACATGACAGAGTCTATACTAGGCTGCTTTGAGATTTCCTTTCCCAAAAGGAATTAATCCAAATCTTTTCATTTTAGGCAGACTCTTTAACAAGGACTAAAAGCAGCCACTTTCTTCACCAAAATATTACAAGAAAGATCTCAAGCAACATACTAAAATACTTCTCTGAAACCTCTTGAACCAGTGCCCCACAGTTCAAATCACTCTTAGCATCTCTGTCTTCCATGCTCCTACTAGTATGGCCCTTTAAGCAGTACTTAAAGCATTTCACTGCTTTTGTAACCCAAAGTACCAAAGTCCAAATTCCTCAAAACAAAGGCATGATCAGGCCCATCCCAGCAATACCCCAGTTCCTGGTACCAACTTCTGTCTTAGTTAGGGTTTCGATTGCTGTGAAGAGATAACACGACCATGGCAACTCTTATAAAGGAAAACATTTAATGGGGTGGCTTACAGTTTCAGAGGTTTAGTCCATTATCATCATGGTGGGACATTGTAGCATGGACAAAGGGAGGGGAAGGCCTGAGACTGGTGGGCCTAGAATGTCCTGGAACACTATGCTTAGTGATGTGCATCTATTTCTTAAAGATGGCATGCACATGCATATTATATATTATATATATGTGTGTGTGTGTGTGTGTGTGTGTGTGTGTGTGTGTGTGTCTGCTGACTAAAAAGGCTATTGAGGAAGTGCTGTGGAATATTTTAACTAGGCAAAGATGTGTTACATTTGTTTATGCTGTGGAATATTACTTTAAGTATGTGAAGGTGTGTTACATTTGTTTCTGCTGCCTTTGTTAATGATATAAAGATGTGTTACATTTTTTTATTCTGCATTTGTTTAATTATTTAAAGATGTGTTACTATTTCCACCTTGCCTGCCTAGATACCTGATTGGTCTAATAAAAAGCTGAAAGACTAATAGCTAGGCAGAATAGGGATAGGTGGGGCTGGTGGGCAGAGAGAATCAATAGGAGGGGAAATCTAGGCTTGAAGAGAATAAGGAAAAAAGAACGCATGAGGAAGAGAGAGACATAGCTGTGGCCAGAAGCCAGGCATCCCCCAGCCAGGCAGACACCGGAAGCAGGAAAGTAGGGTATACAGAAAGAAAGGAAGGTAACAAGCCCCAAGGCAAGATGTGGATAAAAGGAAACAGATTAAAAGAAGAGCTAAGCGAAGGCTGAGCATTCATAACCAATAATAAGTCTCCATGTCATGATTTGGGAGCTGGTTGATGGCCCAAAAGAAAAAGCCTGTTACAAGGAAGATTCCCTGTCTTGCAATCATTTGCTCTTCTTTTACTGTCATTTATGAATTTTCTCAACAAGATCATTGGCACATCAGCTGTGATGATGTGATGACTGAGAGAACCCACAATAAGCAGCGCGAGGAGAGTCTCTTCTCCAAGTTTATAAATGCCGGAGGAAAATTTCCAATGCTCTGGTGGTCACAGCAGAGACAGGTGGCTGCTTTATTGTCACATCCAAGTAAATCACACCCGTGAGTTCCATCTGAAACTGTCAGAGCTGCAAAAACAATTGGACAGAAGGACTTGTCATTATATATGAATTAAATATTCA
Source organism: Peromyscus aztecus (assembly GCA_902168405.1). Classification (NCBI taxonomy): domain Eukaryota; kingdom Metazoa; phylum Chordata; class Mammalia; order Rodentia; family Cricetidae; genus Peromyscus; species Peromyscus aztecus. The sequence continues at coordinate 3,460 of CABHPQ010168353.1, read as the reverse complement.
TCTCCTAATAGTCACTTTACTAGCACTGAAAGGTTGGTAATAGACTGGCTTAGTGTGAATAAACTACAGTGATGATTTGATGTGACCCACTTACTGCAATTCTCACTGCTTTAAATCTGGACAGATTTACACAGAGTCTACAGGAGACGATACTAGAAGTCAAGTACAAGATCTGATGGCATGAGACAATAGCATTTATTTCTTGTGCATATGTTTACTGCTCAGTTGGAGTTCAGTTAGTTCAGTTCCTGGGCAAAGAGTGCACTTGGGTTTTGTATGAATGTTGCTTCCTGCCTTGGGTCACAGGGTCTTCCAAGCAACACAGATGACAAATCCATTTGCAAAGACACAGGTCTCAATTTTGCACATGTTACTTATGCTGACATCTCATTGGTCAAGTAAGTCACATTGTCACATCCAGCACCGAGATGATATGGAAGTATATGCCTCCCAACACCTCCATGGAAGAGGGACATTTGAAAGGAGATATTTGATTTGAGTTAGTTCATAGACACTTGTGTCATGATCACTGAGTCTGTAATCATGGTTATCTAAGGTCTGTCCTCACTGTGCCTTTCTAGGTCTCTCTCATACTGTTCTTTTCCATCTCTTTAAAAAATAGAAAAAAATCTTTTATTCTTTGACAATTATATATGTATATGTAATATATATGTGCTGTGGGATGTTCTGTATGGCAAATGTGTTGCTAATAAAACACTGATTGGCCAGTGGCTAGGCAGGAAGTATAGGCGGGGCTAACAGAGAGAAATAAAAGAACAGGAAGGCGGAGGGAGTCACTCTCTGCCAGCCGCCACCTGGACAAGCAGCTTGTAAAGATGCCCGTAAGCCACAAGCCATGTGGCAAGGTATAGATTTATAGAAATGGATTGATATAAGATATAAGGACAGTTAGCAAGAAGCCTGCCACGGCCATACAGTTTGTAAGCAATATAAGTCTCTGTGTTTACTTGGTTGGGTCTGAGCGGCTGTGGGACTGGCAGGTGAAAGAGATTTATCCTGACCGTGGGCCAGGCAGGAAAACTCTAGCAACAATATATGAATAATGTGTCTTGATCATATATAGCTCCAATTCTCCCTCCCACTCCTCCTAGACAACCCCGACACACCCCCTTCCCATCCCCGCTCCCCTTTTTGATAACCTACTAGATCCAGTTGCTGTTGCCTTGTTGTCTTGATCTTGAGCAGGTAAGCATAGCTGCAGTGAGTTCATGAGCGTGATGGGCAGGTCACATCCAGAAGACATTTCACAGGCAGGACTCCTCCCCATCTTCTATTTTCTTTCCACTCCCTGTTCCTTAATGTTCCCTGAGTCTTGTGTCAAGTGGTGAGGTGACGGGGTGGTGGGGTGGAGGGATGGTGCTTGTTGATACACACGTCCCATGTAGGGCTGAGCACTCAACAGTCAAAACGTTTTGACAGGTTATGAGCCTCTGCATTAACTGCTGACCACAGCAGGGAGAAGCTTCTCTTGACAAGGTAGAGGGTAGCACTAATCTATGTGCACAAATATATTCAAAAGTTTGTTTGGCAACATGTCCATTTAACAAAACTATACATAGCAGGCTGCCTCATAGGGCCTGTAACCTCTCCAGCCATGGGCTTTTAACCAGGCCTTTAGTACCAGACATGAATTCCCTTCTGCAGAACAGGGCTCAAATCCAGTTCAAAGGCAGAGAGTCACCCCTGTGACCTTTGTACTGCTATTGTGCTTGTGGGCCTATGTTGCTTGGCCAGTCAGGATTTGGCATTTGCTGCTGAGGAATACCATTGATAACTTTCCCCAGAGAAAGCCAGTCAATAGAGAGGAAGTTTCTGGTTAGTTCCAGCTTGATTTCTCTGTGTCCAACAATCAAAGTAAGTTGTGTCTTCAGAAATAAGGTCTTACCATCTGGTTCTTGTGGGCAATCAAGTACAATGATAATAGCCTGTGTTTTTGGGGGGGGGGGCTGGTACTGAGATTTTTATTTAATAACCATGGGGGAATATTTTACTCATGCAGGGTACCTTTGTTAAAATGTCCTTATTATTTTATATTTTAGTTAGCCTACAAAGTAGTGGGTTTCCACACATCTTTAGATTTGGCCAATCTATTCCAATCCCCTTCTCTCTCCTGTCTGCCCCCCCATCCCAATCTCTGATTAAGCTTTTTACTAACTGACTCCCACCCCCATAGTATATGTGCTCTGCTATCCCCTCATCCCTTAACACCTCTTTTCCTCCCCCTCTCATGAGTCCTCTCTAGCTTTCTGACCTTTACAGATGCTCCAAATTAAAGATACAACTCTGAAAATTCAAAGCTGGGACCATATGAAAAAGAACAAATTCAGCATTTGTCTTTCTGGGCCTGGGTTACTTCACTTAGTATAATATTTTCCAGTTCCTTTCATTTTCCTGCAAATTTCATCCTTCTTTTTAGCTGAATAAAATTCCCTTGTGTAAACACACCACATTTTCATTATCTATTCATCAATTGATGGACATCAAGCCTGATTCCATTTCCTAGCTATCGTAATCCCATTGTGATCAGATGGAATACAAGGAACTATTTCAACTTTCTCTATTTGCTAAGACTTGATTTGTGCCCTAATAGAAGACCTGTTTTGGAGAAAGTCCCATGGGCTGCTGAAAGAAATGTATGTTCTTCAGCAATTCGATGGGACATCTGTAGAAATCTGTTAAGTTCTTTTGGTCTATGATGCCCGTTAATTCAGGTATCTCTCTGTTTATCGTTTGTCAGGATGGCCTGTCAACTGCTGAGAATAGAATGTTAAAGTTGCTCATTGCTACTGTCCTAGGGTTGACCTGTGACTTTACCTCTATTGGTACATTTTAAATTAAATTTTATGTGTATGGGTGTTTTGTCTGCATGTCTGTCCATCATGTCTGGTGCCAGGGGAGGTCAGAAGAGGGCATAGGATCTCTGTGGGACTGGAGTTACAGAGAGTTGTGAGCCTCTTTGTGGGTGTTAGACCTTGAACCTTGGTTCTCTAGAAGAGAAGCCAGTCCTCTTATCATCTCTCCAGCCCCAGACGAGTGTCTTCTAACTGGATAAATTAAGAACATGAATATTCAGAGTTATTGCTGTTTCCTGCCATTTTGTTGGCTCTTCTGGGGCTTGAGCCTCTGTTCTTCCTCTCTCGCTTAGTGCTAATTCTAAGTAGTGTTAATTCTAACACCACTTATTCTTTCCTGTGACCTCGTGGATGCGTTTGAGTTTCTTTTCAGTCTGCAGAATACTTTCAAAAATCTGTAGATCTGGCTTAGTGGTCATAAATTCCTTTAGCCGATTTTTTATCATTGAAGGTTATCCCCCCCCCCCACCACCTTCAATTATAATTGAAGCTTTGTTGGGTATAGTAATCTGGATTGGCCATTGGTATCTTTCAGAATTTTTTAAAATTTATTTATTTTTATTGCATGCACATTAATGTTTTGCCTG